>CM034146.1:665842058-666067809 GCA_019776745.2 Taxus chinensis
CTCCTTGATGTCTCTTTGCTCTTCACAATGCTAAATGTTAGTTTAGTGAAACACTGAATTTAGCAAGAGAAAATGAGAGTGTAATTTAGAATGGACCCAAGATGTCATTATATAGCTTTTAGGAAGTGTCTTTAGCAAGTCTAGGTAGGTAGATTAGGTTTAGGTTTATTAAATGCATTTAATTTTTATTTTTTAAAAAGTTCTTGGGCTTTAAAATTTGAAAATACGTAGGGGAAATGTGGCAGATGTTTCTAGAAACGTCTGCCACATTTCCCCTACGTTTCCCCCCTCGTTTCCGTTTCTGACACGTTTTAGGGGAGAAATGTTGCCCTTCCAGGCGTTTCCTGGCATCACAGGTTTCGAAAACAAATTGTTGAATAGGACCTTTCATGACTCTATTCCAAGGATTGATTACAGAGCACCCAATGCTCCTAGGAAACTATCAGATTGTTGGATACATTGCAAGTCAAAATAATAGAATTTTGGGTCAAGCATCATATTTTACCTTCTGATTCCAGTCATGTATTACTTGCTAGTACAGATCAAGTGAGATGAACGAATAAATGAATGAATGATTGTAATAACATCCACGAGCATAAGCAGACTATGGCATTGCAATGGCATATATATATATATATATATATATATATATATATATATATATTACCATAGGTCTTGATCTTATTTTTTTGTGCAGATTTCAATGAAATAAAGTTTTTTTCCTTCCAACAAACTCAAGAAAAGACATCTCATTGTACCCTTAGTAGAACACATGAAAACCATGTAGACCACTAACTTGTCACTTATGAAAAATTGTAGCCGACATATTTTGTCTATCTCATCAGCTTTTTTTATAGTTTATATAGAAAGCCTTCTTGTTATGTTGGTTGGATGTGGGGTAACTGACAAACATTGGGTTGTGTCCTTTAAGTAGCATAATGACTATGGGGGTAGAAGTGTTTGCATCAGGTCCTCCCTAAACTAAGAAGATTGTAGTAGAACTTGTCTTTGAGGAATACAAAGCTGTTGTTATTCAATACTCTTTTTGGTATGTGCTTCAATTATTGTTCTATACATGTTTACTATGCCTGGTAGCCTAACATCTCAATAGACTTTATCTATATTACATTTTTGGAGTTGTGCCTTACAAATAACTCGGATCATATTGAGCATGGAATTAAGTCAATTGACAATCCTCTCGACAACCATTATCACTAATAACATGGAGAACTAATGGGCTAATTGGTCCAAGTAACAATTGAAACAAATCAACAAAAGGAAGAACTTCCAAAAGACTTCCAGTCCCTATGGGATCTCTTTGTACGAGAGCATGTCCAAGAAGAAGCCGCATGAACCCAAGTAACCACAAATAGAATCTGGGGCAACTTGACCATTACTAAAGACATAGAGTAGCTCCTCGACCACCTTCCACGACTTCTTGTTAGGCATTATATAATATTGCAAAACCTTTGGGCCAATCATCACCAAGATATTTGAAGAAAACAAATACTACAAAGGTACGAGGAAAGGCAAATCCAGGAAAAGGAGGAAAGATTGGCAGACTGGTGTCAATGCCATAAGAACCCAAAAAAGGAGATTAAATAAGATAGAACAATGGAACAAGAAAATAGATACTCAGAGATTGATTCGAATCTTGGGACAACAAGAGAGACGATGAAGGTTGCAAGAAGCAACCACTTCAAGAAATAAACGAAGGGAAAGTAAACGTCAAAGCTCAAGCACAAGATGAAGCATAAGCAGGAGCTGAAGCTGAAACCAAGGGAGGGTCTAGTCGGCACAAATACAAGTAATTGAGCACCCTACACCACTCTCTCTAATGCAGTGGGAGGAGATTGTTAGGCGCGTGCCTCTAAGGATATTGAAGGGAAGTCCCTTATCAAGTAAAACAGAATCTAATGAGGAGAACTAGACTCAATCTTGTAATGTCCCCTTTTTCGAATTAGTTCCAGTTGAAGACTTGCCATTTTTCTTCCCATGGCCAAGAAGAAATTGAACAAAGGAAGTCCTTGAGTTTCATTTCCGTTTTCGTTCATCACTATTAATGTTTTTCTTTTGTATTTTCCCCCCCTAAGGCAGGTCGGTTGGGTTGGAGAGCTCCCAACATGAAAATAGAAGATAAAGCAAGCTCTTAAGAGGTCAGTCTAGGGGTAATTCACCCCTAAGACCTTTGGTGACACCAAAGGGGTATAAGAGGAGTCACATAGGTTGATTTGCATCATCAATTTTGGCATATACACTTTTATACTTGGTTTTAAGGTTGATTGCTCTAATTCCATTCCACTAAGGGGCGACAATCCATAAGTGTGGCATCCAAGGAGGACAAAACCCTTCCTTGTGGCATATTGGAGAATAGAAATTCTCCAAGTTGGTGGTGGTGAAGGCAATTATTGACGACCATCTTGTTGGTTTGCAACTAGGGCATCAAAGAGGAGTTATTTCAAGGGTTTTTATATTGTTTGAAGCCCCTCTTCTAGGGAGCGACTAGGGCTAGAGTACATTTGGGTGCCTTCTAGGGCACGAAACTTTGTTATTATTTGATATTCAGATTTATCATAATTTATAAGGTTGTGATCTTCCATATTTTTCCATTGTTGGGGTTTGGAGACCCCATTTTTTGTCATTTGTATTGGCTGCATTTCTGTTGTTTATAAAAAAAATCCAATTGAGTATTTGGTTGAGTTTCATGGTGAAAAGTGCCCTAAAATATTGTTCTAGTGTTTATCTATGTTGTGGATGGTTTCTATGATGATATTTGGTTGAATTTTCACTCTTTGCAAGCTGTTGTCCAGAAAATCAGAATGTTGTTCATTGTTGTTCCTAATTTCAGTTGGCTGGTATAAAAACCGAGTTTACTTCGTTTGGGGTTTGTGTGAATTCCTTGTTTGTGTAGTTCAGCCCTAGAAAGAGACGTTACAGTGGTATTAGAGCTTCAGTCTTCCCATCCTAAGGGTTTTATGCAAGAAGGCAACAAGGGTTTCATTTGCTATTAGAGGTGAGAAAATAAATTGGACCAGCCAAGAGAAAAAGATGGTATGGCTCACCAAAATCCACAGGAAGCCAATATCTACAAGCTCATTGAAGGGCACGTGAGATTGGCGGATACTATGGACTTGTTAGCCTTAACCCTTTAGAGATTTCATGAACCGAGGGTTCGTAATGAGGACAGCAGCTCTTTCGGAGCACATACTTCATGCCAACTCCTTGGATTAGCTCATGGATCAACCACTAGGCCTTCTTTCCTTTCAAGGGAAGACACCCTTTCGGAGGCAGGAACAAGGCCCTCTATTGGGCAAAGCATTGTGGCAAGCTATGAGGAATACATTGAACTTCTAAGGGAGATATGGCAGGCAATTTCACTTGCCGAGTTCGTTGGTGTAAGCAAAGGGAGGTCGAAGCCAGAGCCAAGACAAAATGCCCCACCAAAAGAGGTACAAAATGTGTTGGTTAAGATGTCTTTCTCTATTTTTGATGGTTCAAATAAGGGGACAACAAGGGCATGGATTCAAAAGTTGGATACATACTTATCTTTGAGACCTATGACAGAGAATGATGCCATAAAATTTGCAACCCTTCACCTAGAAGGGATTGCTCATGAGTGGCGGTTCCATGGATTGGTGACACAAAGGCATAGTGAGATCCATTCATATGATGCGTTTTGTAGAAGACTCATTGGAAGATTTGATAGAATTGATCTGGAAAGTTCACTTTCGAGGAGCTTGCACAATTGAGACAAGGCACAGTAGAGGAATATGTGGTTGAGTTTCAGAAGCTTTTTGTGATGATTATGGATGTTAGAGAGCATTGAGGGTTTAACTGAACCACTCACGGGTTTGGTTAGAGTCTTTGATCCTTTGTCTCTTCAAGAGACAATTAAGAAATCTTTGGACCTTGAAAGTGCTGCCCCCAAAAACAACAGCGATCAGCGGACATTCCAAGGTAAATTCGAGTGGAGAACAGCCTAAGGGACCCTTCGGACAGCCTAGAAACCCTCCCTTGGACGAGCCACTGAATCCCTTCCAACGGATGCCCATTATTCACAAGGAGCTGCCCAAAACCAGCAATGGAGGTGAATCAAGAAATGAGTTAAGAAAAAGGAATTTGTGTTTCGCTTGCAAGGATCCATGGTCTCCCGGTCATCATTGTTTAAGTAAAGGTAAAGTGCATTATATGGAAGTATTTTCAGACTGTGAAGATGATGAAAATAGAGTTGATGAAGCAAAACAAGATGGTGTTCCAGGAGAGGATCTGAAAATTTTGGATGGCACTCTTGGTACTTTGTCCGGTGCACCTAGATATCATCCATTATAGGTGAAGGGTGATCTACAAGGGCAAGGGGTCACGGTTTTGATTGATAGTGGAGGCACACATAATTTTACTAATGAAATTTTGGCAAAAAGATTGAAGTTGAAGGCTGAAATCTTCAAGGGACTCAATGTCACAGTAGCAGATGGCTTTACACTCTCATGCACAAGAAGAATACCTCACATCATGCTCTCTTTGGGAGGGCACAAGGTAATGGATGATTTCTATGTCATTAGCATTGGTGAAATCGATATGGTGTTGGGTGTTCAATGGCTACATTCCTTGGATGAATTTACTCAAAATTACCGAAGTACGGAGCTGAAATTTAAGGTGGAAGACTAAGAGGTTGTGCTACAAGGTATAAAGGGTGGAATCCCTCAAGTTGTGACCGCTGAAAAGCATGGAAAGGACCTTCAAAAGAGGGTAGGTTGCATGGGTTGCTCATTACTTGGTAAAATCTAATTCTTCTATTTCCATTCAACAATTTTTTCATGATGATATTCAACCCATACTTAACAAGCATGCCAAAGTTTTCAATGTTTACCTCATGGGTTGCCACCGGATAGAGGATTCCAACACGTTATTGAATAAGAACCGCGTACCAAACCAGTAATAACTACCCCTTACTGTCATCCAAGAATTTACAAGGAAGAAATTGAAAGAACCATCAAAGAGTTGCTGGAAATGGGGCTGATTAAGCCTAGTTCCAGCCCATTTGCTTTTTTTGTGGTGCTTGTCAAGAAGAAGGATGGCACCCTAAGGATGTGTGTGGACTACCGGGTGTTGAATAAAAGGACAATCAAGAATAAGAACCCAATTCCAAGGATTGATGAGATAATTGATGAGTTACATGGAGCGGATTTTTTTCTCCAAGATTGATTTGAGATCCGGGTACCACCAAATAAAGGTAAGAGATAAGGATGTGCACAAGACTGTTTTTAGATGTCATTTTCGGCATTTTGAGTTTCTTGTCATGCCATTTGGGTCAACCAATGCCCCGGCCACTTTCCAATCATGCATGAATCACATTTTTGATAAGCATTTGAGGAAATTTGTGCTATTTTTTTTTATGATATTTTGGTGTGTAGCAAAACATAGGAAGAGCATCTCCAACACTTAGACAAGATGCCGGAAATTCTAGAACAACAATCACTCTATGCAAAAAAATCAAAATGTAAGTTTGGGATGACTAAAATTTTGTACTTAGGGCATGTTATCAATGCACAAGGAGTTCATGTGGATCAACAAAAGATTCAAGCCATCATGAATTGGCCACCTCCAACCAACATCACACAATTAAGATCATTTTTGGGTTCGTGTTGTTATTACAAGAGATTTGTGAAAGGGTTTTCCCAACTTGCTGCTCCATTGACTTCTTTAACACGAAAGGTAGCTTTCAACTGATCACAAACAATCCAAATAACTTTTGAGAAGCTAAAAAAGGTGATGTATTCTTGCCCGGTACTTGTTCCAGATTTTTCTATCTTTTGTACTTGAATGTGATGCTTACAGTGAAGGTATAGGGGTTGTTTTAATGCAAGACAAGCCTCCCATTGCATATGAGAGCCGAAAATTAAAGGATCATGAGAAGAGGTTTTCCATCTATGACGAATAAATGTTGGCCATCATACATGCATTGACTGAATTCCATCAATATTTGCTTTGTGGTCAAAACCGATCATAATAGTTTGAGATTCTTTCTTCATCAAAAAGATTTAAATGACCGGAAACAAAAGTGGGTAAGTAAACTCCAAGCACATGACTTTGATATTGAATATGTCAAAGGGAAACACAATGTGGTAGCGGATGCCTTTTCAAGGAAACCACCTCCTAACTCTTTTGAGGATGTGGAAATACATTGTGAAAAGATGGAGGAGACCAAGATTTCAAATCAGCCAAGCTTGCAATTGCTTGAGGGCAAACAAGTTCAAGAAGGGAGGATTGTAATGTCCCTTGTTTCGTTAGTTCCAATTGAAGACTTCTTGCCATTTTTCTTCCTGTGGCCAAGAAGAAATTGAACAAGGGAAGTCCTTGGGTTTCATTTCCGTTTTCTTTCATTGCTATTAATGTTTTTTCTTTTGTATTTTCCTCCTTAAGCTAGGTCGGTTGGGTTAGAGAGCTCCCAACATGAAAATAGAAGATAAAGCAAGCTCTTAAGAGGTCAGTCTAGGGGTAATTCACCCCTTAGGACCTTTGGCACCACCAAAGGGGTATAAGAGGATTCACATAGGCTCATTTGCATCATCAATTTTTGCACATACACTTTTTATACTTGGTTCTAGGGCTGATTGCTCTAATTCTATTAAAAAATGTTCGTTAATGTGATGGGTTTAACATATAATAAAGATAAACATATTGGTTGATGTAATGGATCCAACATATAATAAAAATGAATATAAAGATGTTAGTTGATGTGATAGATCCAACATATAATAGTAATAAAGATAAAGATGTTGGTATGGGACTAGTTAATCACTACGGTATTAGTTTATTTGTGTGTTTGTTTATTAAAAGCTCTGACATGATAAATGAAATATTCGGGAATAAGTCTCTCAAGGAATATTCTATTTTCTTATAATGTCAAACTTCATTATTGCTAAGACATACAAAAATACTAAAAGATATGATTGGTTAAAACCTTGAAATTATTGCATTCAAAGAATGCTATATATACCCACTTTCAGCAGAAAAAATAAGAGTTTAAAATGAATAATGTGAAACTTTAGAACTTTTAAATAGGCTATTTTTGGTAGCCTCGTGGACGTTAAAAGTTCTTCTTCTTCTTTAGTTTAGGTTTATATTTAAGTTGACTTATAAATATATGAACATAAAAATAAATTATTTTTATTTTGAACAAATATGAAAGAACTAAATTTAACATTTTTTATTTCTTATTTTTACGAACCGAAATTTTCTCAACATTCTGAATTTCAACCTTTTTCCATTCTGAACAAACCGATTTTTTCAAACATGGTAACCATGGATTAGAATGGAAAGTTTTAGTTTAGTGTTACAGATAGGCATTGAGCTTTATTTTTGTTTTACTTTGAATGGATTTATTCTACAAGTTAAATTTGAATCTTGATGAGGGATTTTTCAATAATTTATATGCCAAAAAGGGATTAGGTAAAAAACACAGGCTTCCCTAAAATAGTAGGTCATGCTCCATGATGATTCGACCTACTATTTTACAACTAGCCCTCTAAGGTAAAAGTAATTTTTTTTTAACCTTACACATTTTTTTGTTATTCCCATGTCTTTTATGTATTATGTTCATTTATATCTCTACACACTATATTTGTGATTGGCATTTTTATGGATTATGTTTTTCTAAAATGACCCCTTTCTAAATAAAAAATTATTAATAATATTTTTAGCTGGGCCAAACCAATTCTTCATTTTGGGGCAACTTAATAATATTTTATTAAAATAAAAGGTATTTTAAATACTGAAGTAGAAAAAAGACCCTTAGCCTATTTTCATTATTTTTTAGTCGGCTAAAAGGGAGAGGTCGTCCCTTTCTAATAAGGAAAAGAAAATTTTTAAAAAGAAATAAAGAGGCCTACATGGAGCACTCCACAAAGAAAGGAAAGAAAAAGCTATAAAAGCAAATGTTGGGGCTCACTATAATCATCATGTTGTGAATTATAAACTTCTCTTTTGGAAATTGGAGCATTGAGCTCTCATTTTCACCCTTCGAGGACGAAAACCCTCAATAGTCACAACACTTGGGGACGGAAACCATCATTTGTTATATTGGTTATTTCATCCGAGAGTCACATAGGGTCTTCAAAATTCAGAATTTTAAAACAGAAAGGGTTTCTATCGATGCTAGGGCACACAATCTAGCTAGTGCACTTTTTTTGGGGCTGCCACATTTATTTCCAACTTGATCTACACATTTGGAGATTTCATAATCACTTCTCAATGGATTTTCTGATTTCGTGGTTGGAAAAATATGATTCTAATTTTATTGGATAGCTGATATTTTTGTGGTCAATTTGAGCTATCATTTGCATTTTATCTCCAAGTATTTATGAAGATATGGAATTTTGAAGTTTCAGTTGTTTTTGAGCAATAATTAAATCCAACATTCTATAATTTATAGTTGAAGCGTTTATTTTGCATGAATTCATCAAGTGTTTTATGTTGTTGATGTATTTTTGAAGATTTGTGTGTGGGAAAGGATAAATTCTGAATCCCACCTAGGTCGCTTAGGGTTTTTGTAGACCTAAAACAGGTCATTGCCCTAATTTTTGCATAAAATCAGTTTGTTGTCATAAAAATCAGGTTTTTACATGTGGATGGCATCATTTTCAGCAATTTTCTATTAGGGTTTTGGGGAAAATTCAAATTCCTCAAATTTGAGCCTGAAAGGGACATTACATCTTTATATCTCTACATGCTATATTTGAAATGAAAAACAAAAACAGTTTTTTCCTTCTATTTTTACGAAGATTTCATTACTACTTAGTTTCCCGAGTTTTTCCCATTTTAAGGGTAATTGAATTCCATTTACACTTTTGCCATGCCGTGTTAATGGAATGCCACTATGGTTTCAAAAATGCATATTCTTTTACACTTGCTACCCCTTGAAGGAGCCCTTGATCAGGGCCATTTATACTTACACTCTCCACATTTGTAGACGTTCTTATTAAAGCTCATATATCTTATTGTATGTTCCATTATATGCCATATGGATGGATGTCATGTCTTTATTCTTGCATGTAGATGGAGTATGAGATGCTGATGAGAGGAATCTCTCATCAGATCTTGGGAGGCTGGTCTCAGTGGAATGCATTTCTGCTATTATTCATACAGTAGTGTGCACGTCTATGGACACAGAGATAGAATTATTACAGCTTATTTGGCTTGTAATTTCCTTGTAACTTCTTATGTTCATTTCTGATTTTCATGACAACTGATCGGTGTACATAGTTGATGTCAATCCTTAGATTGATTGAGACATATGTATTGGGCTTGTAGCTTCTTCTATTCTCTTGGTATAGAGCTAGACTTGTGTATTTCACTTGTACATTATGACTCTCGACCAAATAAAAGATGGTGAAATGCAGCATGTTCTCATGACCATATGTTCTTTTTCTCTTTCCTAATGGAATAATGAGAATGTTATGGTTAGGGTTGAATACATGTTGTAAATGGCATTAGATAGCTTGTGGGCTGTAAACATAGCAGTGTTTGTAGTGCCGTTTTCCTAAATTTTCAAAACGGTGTTATACACACACACACACACACACCTCTTTTTGACTTATTTTAACACTTGAGCTAGAACTATACCAAACACAGGCAGGCTGAAAAGTTTTAGTTTAGTGTTAGGATTAGGCATTGCAACTTAATTTTTTAAGTTACTTTCAATCGATTTATATTACAAGTTAAATTTTCATTCCTGAGGAGGGTCCTTTTTATATAATTTATACCCCCTTGAGATTCTAGGTTAAAAAAGATAAGGCTGCACCTAAAATAGTAAGTCATACTTCACAACAATACAGCCTACTATTTTACAAGAAGTTCTTTATTGTTTATATAAACCCTCTAGGTAAAACTAAGCTATTTTTTTGAGCCTATGCATTTTTTTGTACTTATCATTTTTTATTTGTTTTGTTTATTTATATCTAGTAATATGCGGGGATGTATCCCCCCAAAAAACGGGCGTTTGAGATGTTTGGGATGCCCTGGGGAGGGTGGGACAGCAGGAAACGCCCCTTCAACATTTCCCTTTTAGCACATTGCAAGGGGGGCGTCTCCAGGATGTTCTCGAAATGTACCCTTCTTTGGGAACGTCCTGATGTCTCCCCCTCAAAATATAATTCATATTTATTTTGAAGATTTAAATACTAGTTCAGAAATCTTCAAGATAGCAAATTTGAAAAACACCAAGACGAATCTATCTCAAGGTGTTTATCTTGAATTTATCACATAGTTTCACCCATTGAAAGATTCCCTTTTGATTTATGATTCAATCACCTTCTCCCAAATTTTCCGACGTCTGGTAACGGATGGCCTAAATCTAGCTGCACAATTGCATTAGGCTCGAATAAAATTGAAAATGAAATAAATTTGGGAAGACCTAATGTACTCTTGTAGTCTAAGATTGTTTTTGGAAGCCACTCATTTCTATTTCAAAAAAAGTTTGTAAGTACAAATCTAATTAAAATTCACTTTGGAAGCTTCAATCACTTAAAAAAGTATATATATATAATTATATATGAACAGAAAGGTTGTGTAGATGATAAAAGCAATAAGGTATAGATCAAAAAGTTTACCCATAACCCCATTGTATTGTATTACAAAGACATAATAAGAATCAAGAGTGATATATTAATACAGAAATTTTCGAGCACAAATGTGGATAGAGGACTGTCACAAACTGCTATTAATAATTTCTTTTAAAATGCATTCTTACATATTTTAAATATTTAGCATATATATATTACTTTTAATAGCCATCCCCAAAATCCAGGAATCTTTTTGTTGTCCCATAAACCCCGTCCCCACATCCTAGAGTCTTTCATAACTATGTTTATATCTTTACACATTTATGTGTGATGTTTATTTATCTCCACGCATATATCTGCGATTGGATCTTTTTTTTAAATTATGTTTATTCATATCTCTACTCAATATATTCCAAATGAACTAACAAAATTAGTTTTTCCTCTATTATTACAGCACTACATTGCAATTTAGTTTCCTCAATATTTGCCAAGTTTTTCCTGTTTTAAACCTGGGTCATTAAATTCCATTTACACTTTTGCCATTTCATGTCAATGCTGTGAAAAAGGAATGCTACTATGGTTGTAACCTTGACTTGAATCCATAACGTTAATATGGATGCTTTAAAACAGCTAAAGTGGATGCTCCATGACTGAGGTTAACAACATAAACAAACACTTAAACTTTATTTCATTAATACAGCTTAGCAGGGTGGTAAGGTGAACTTACAATTGATTGAGACTTAGGATAGTGAGACTTTGCACAATTCTAGGTGCAAATAGATGACACAAGTTGTCAGTGGCAACTAAATAGAAGTCTTTGATAGTTTCTTAGACTTAGTGAATGGCTGCTTGCCATGAGTTGTGTAAACGCTACACTTAATTAGTAGAAAAGTTTGTAGTTGGGTTTTGGTTGAACCCAAGATATGGTGGTTTGAGTTAGTAGTGTTACAGTGACACTACAAAATTCCTGAAAATAAGATATCATCCAGTTCTAAATTTTCTTTAATAGTTACCCCTATGAATTTCCTGATGATCCATCCTCTTGCTCATTAAATGATTATTATGAGTTGTTAATCCTTTTCCATTTTTCAAACAAACTCTTTCTTTGTCAATCTGCAAAGAGACACCATCTCCACCCATGTCGATGGATCAGTGGAAGACAAGACAACGTCAAATAAGTAATCCATAATCCTGCACCCCAGACCATCACATCCAAATTCTCTGATGGCTTCAGTGGATCTTCAAGATCATGGTGGAGCTGACAGAAGTGGAAATCAAAATCGCCAAGATGGATTTTTTGACCAATGAATCTGTCTCTTTAGCAACAAATCACAATGCAGGCATTTAACAAGAAGGAATTGAGCTGGAAATTAAGCAAGGATCGATTTGTCAGCTGATGAATCCGTTGATATGACTCCATATGCATTCCAGACTTGAACAGCTGTGAACATGTGTACAGAACTTTTGTTTCCACGATCAGAATACTCATCTGTCATGTCCTGTGCTCAAAACATTGGCTTTCCATGTTATTTGGGTTTCTTTTGGCAGAGTTGGGCAAAGTTGGGCAGAGTTCAACATGTACGAGAGGTTGTAGGAAAAGCCAAAATTAGGGAAGGGGGTGAAAAATGTTGTAGGGAACTTGAGGAAGTCATGGTGTTTTATTGCTCCATTTGAGAGCATTCCTTTGTCTTTGTCTGAAAATTGCTTGGTGAATGAAGAAAAGAAAGGCATTGTTTATTTCTTGCTGAAGTTTTTCCTGAAATGGGTTTCACCAAGGAAGACATGGGTGTCAAATTGATGCATGTGATGCTATTTACTGATTCCTTTTCGTGCTCATTTCATTTTCAGTACAAATTGCTAGCTAGTTCCAAATTTTCACAGTATGGCATTCTTTACAAATTATAACCACAATGAAAAGAAATTATCCATTCAAATTACTGCAATTGAAATCATTAAAGGCAAGCCAGCTTATTGTGGCGTGTAGCAGATCAGACTAATTTATCTGCAGCCAACCATAAATAAAAAGAGTACAGTACATCATGACTAAAACGGCTAAAATGGCTCCAATTCTGGCAATCAATTTTATCACACAAGCTGCAAAGCTGATAGTCACTTTATGCACACCAAAAATGTGTTTGACTTTGCATTTTCAGTACAGTAAAGCATACAAAGATAAAAGATAGCAAATGGATAAATACTTACAGTTCCGTTCATTGAGCTAGCAAGTAAGTATTTATCATCAGAATGAAGCACTGTCAAGCTAGAAACGAAAGAAAACACCATATGAAAATCTGCATGTAATTATTTCTAATTTTCTAAAGTTTATTAAGTTAAAAAAATCCTGTGAAAATTATTTCGTAATAAGCACATATAACTATCAAAGATAATTATGAAAGCATATCACCTGCATACAGCTGAAGGCATGTAAATAGCATCAGATAAATTTACATTTCCTTTTACCTGAACAACAGATCAAGAAAACAAATTAAAATCTATACTAAAAGAACAGCAACACCTTCCAACTCCCAAAGTCAATATTGGTTCTCCCTTACAAGATAACATAGAATAACCATTGTTTTTTTTGAAGAAATGTATCTTACATTACTTCATGGAATAGAAAAAATTAGACAAATCTTACAACCAGGTTACAAGAAGAGTTTCTCTCTAAGGTTTATAAGAGCTAATCTCTTGGGATTAGAAAAATCATTCTACCCACAAACATAACATTTTCTTAAATGCACTAAATATCTAAACTGCAAAATCTGCAAATCCTTAGTAAATGCATTATATTTCAATGTGTAGCCCGAAATTTTCCCGCAATTGAGTGTGAAGCACGATCATTTGATGAAAAATGATGAGTATCATGACTGATTGCATGCCTACGTATACTTGCAAAGTGTGCCGATTGTTCGCTTCTTGTATCAACAGAAACAATTGTACCATTACGAAACCCACAAAAAATGAGATTACCCTGTGTTACACAAAGTATATGATGGAGCAGTCAGATCAAAACCTTTAAACTAAACACCGTGGCAATACATACATAAATACTTTGTCTCAATTGGACAGGTGATTCATGTTTCAATAGAGTTCTTCATGTCTCTTCCAGAGATGATTTTAACAGCATTTGATATGCCTAAATATTTTCACATCTAAAAAAATCTATTGCAACACTGTATTAGAAGTGTTTCAGATGAAAAATACACGTGAAATATATTGACGTCCATGAACAACAGAGCAGTCAAATGGGAAGTTTATTAAATACAAAAATATATAAAGGAATGTGTAAGCCATCTCTAAACTAAGACACAAGGTCATAATGCAAAATTGCACATTGAACCTTCCTAGAAGGATGATGTTACACATTAGAAAGTACAGAATTGAATTTCTAAAAAGGAATACGGCAGGCATAAAAGTGGGTGAGCTTGCTTAGAATCAGTCAATGGGTTAGTAAAGCATAGGTGGGTTTTTACTATAGCAATATTGATCAAACACAAACCCTAACCCGAAATTCCACTTCTCAAGATGAGGACCCCTATTCTCTGGCATACTAGTCATCTTCTAGAAAATCAATTACAGCAGATTTCAATCACCAATGCAGAATACTAGTCCTACTCCCCAAAGAACTTTCCTTGTCAAAAATCATCTTTGACCTGATAATGAAAATGGCCAAGATTGAAATAGGTACTTGTAATTTTTGTAAACTCTTAACTTTAGTTCATTAAATTTAGAATTGATTTCATCATTATATCATACGCTGGGGCCTACTGGCTAATATGGTCCCTCCTATAGGATGCTGAGGATTCTGTGGAGCTCATGAATGCCTTCTCTATCCTAGACTGTGGCTCCTTGTTGTCCTTTCATAGAAAATCTCCCATTTTTTAGGGAAATTTGTAACATCTTTCCTCTTTCAGAGAGCTCGTTGTCATTGATAGGAATAGCTGGCTTATGATCACTACTGGACCTAGCATTTTGCAAGGCCCTCTTACTGTATTTTTTTCAATAATTTCATAAGATACATTGTTACGTTTTTCCACATAGATGATTATTACTAACAGAATCGCCAATCCCCTTTCTATATGAATACATTTTATCATACCCATCTGCAAGCGATCAACTCTATACCTTTATATATGAACTCGCATATTCTAAAATCCTTACGTTCCATATATGCTTTGCCTTGTCTGACTTGCTTATCCATAACCCTGCTGCAGACTGCTCCCATAATCCTGGAGCATGCCCAATTATACTTGCATTTCCCAATTTTTTACATGCAAGACCAAATCCAAGTTCATAAGTGTAAATCTGTTTTCACAACCATGTCAATCTGCGCAGTTCTCTTCCCAAACAAATTTCATGCTAAAACTTACCTGTGTAGCCAAAAAAGTGAAATTTCTTCATAAGCCAACTTTCTTAATGATCTTTTTTAATATCATTTTCTGTTCCATTCATAGCAAATAATCACATCAACAATCTTCATCACCTGCCCATGGGTGTGTGGTCTATCAGCAAGCAGCAAGGTGATCAGGCTTGTATTAACGTAGAGACCTGGGTAGAAACCCAACGTGGGCACAGATGTATATAAATCTTGTATATATATGAGGCATCTAATAAAAAAAAAAGTTCTTCATCACTCTATCTATTATTCTAGAAGAACAAATATCTACAAAATGTAGAAAATTCACTCCCCCTATACTCCAATAAGAACATGACATGTCATTATACCAACTTAAGGTTCCCTTTTTATGTTACTCAACAAATTCTATACTCGTTAATGTAATAAGCCATACGTTTTCATATATACCTTTTCTTGTCTTACCTCGAAGATTTATTTTTGTTATTATACCAACTAAAGGTTCCCTTTTTATGTTATTCAACAAATTCTGTACTTGCTAATGTAATAAGCCATACATTTTCATACATACATATTCCTCTCTTACCTCAAAGATTTATTTCCTTTATTGCTAGTTCATTGTAAAAATTCTTCAAACTTGACACCAACCATTTCATTTTGAACTTTTTATAGTACCAATCACAATTTTGTGGAGAAAGTTATTTGAATATTTATAGTAATATCTGATTTAAATCTCTTTCTCAATCAACACTCTCACCACATGCACATGCCTAATAAGCTATTCTCCACCAAGACCCCTTTTGGGGGAAGGGGAAATGCATGAGTGCAAAAAGGGAATACCTAGAAGCACCTCCAAAATCCTAGAAATTATAGTTGAATAGGAAAATAGCACAAAGATGAGGATGGGGGAATGAGGGGTGGGAGCATGTCCACGAGGAACATAGCTAACAAGCCTTAGAGATGATGACATATTGCTTTAATCTTATTCCAATGCTCATTATAGACTTAAACGAAACGAGGATAACAAAAAACTTATATTGATATCATATATTTCCAATCGCGTTTGCAAGCCTCTTGTATAGACTTACAAGTAATTAAAACCTGCCTATTTTCTTTATCTGCATACCGAAGAGGCCTTGCAGGATTGTAACACAAACAATTTTACTATTTCAGGAAAATGGTTCATGCTGTTTAGAGTTTGTTTCAAATGTTATTTATGAATCTGCAAAGGCAAAAATAGATATATCAATCAGCCGCTATATTGCTGTGTATACAAACTAACTAGGTACTTATTATTCTACGCCAATTCTTGTAGTTGTCAATCAACTCAAATTCTTAAAAATAGTTTATTGCCATTAATTATACCATTCCAATTCCTTAGAGCCCTATAGTTATGTTTTTCTCTACGGTCTTGACAGTATCAAATTCAAGCTAGACTGTTTTGGTACGGGTATGGATATGGGTAAGGGTACGGTTCGCTGAAATGGCAAATTTTTAAAAACCTTGGGTATGGTACGCTGTGGGTACGTTCGTACAATATATTTTTTAAAAGTAAAAAATATAAATATATATAAAAATTTAAAGAAAACAACAAGCTTATAGTCTCAACAATCTATAAAATATTAGAAGCCAAACAAGTTTATTGTGAATCAGAAGCCATCTAAAGCAGGATTTATTTGACTGAATACAGGAAGACCACAAGACATTAAATTTATGAGTCCATCTACTAATGGGCTCACAAACATTCTACTTATTGATAAGGCCCAGGGAAAGGTTTGGGAAGAAGGCAATCTTTTCATAGAGTTGTTTAGAAGTAGCCTTTTGGAGAAGGGGCCCTTTGAGCCACCTCATGGTATCCCAAAATTCATTCTCATTCTCCATAATTAGTCCAGTAGAGGGAGCTGTGAAAGCATTTCTGAGCATTGTATACATTCTGAACTGAAATTGAGGAAGCTTATAGAAAGCTTTAAGGTCTATCCATTCCATCCACTTCCCAAATTTGTACAAGTCATGAAATATTTTAATTCCTTTCTCAAACCAAAGGAGGGCAGAGCAGCCTCTTGTCAAGGCAAGGATCTTGTAATTATATTTCAGATTCAACAAAATCGATTTGTAGGCTTGGCAACTAGTGTCAAAGGAAGAGAAGATAGGCTCCCCAATCACCAAGTGCTTCACTTGTTCCCATGCCTTCCAAATTGACTGAAGAATAAAGAACCCATGAGGAGCAACAAGAAAGCACCCAAATAGTAAGTCAACCAAATGAAGCCCTTTTCATCTCTCTAGACCCTTCGGAGCCTATTGGCAATATTGAATCTCACATGAACTTTCCAAGGTTCAATTCCAGTCAAAGCCCTCAAGTGTTATTTATTTTTTGCACTTAAAAAAAAACATGTGGGTACGCTGTGGGTACGTACCCGAAGCATACCCATATCCGGTACGTATCAGGCCTGGTATGTGGGGGGGTACTTGGTATTTCCAGGCAGTCTAGAATTCAAGTGAGCATTGTAAACCTGTAAAAGATATAGTTCCTTGATGTTGGGTACAGAACTGCAAATGCACATATTGTTTTAAATGACTTATTTTTACAGTTTTGAAAAGAATCCATCTAATTTTCTCCAAAAATATAAAACCTTATATTTGCCCCTAGCTTTGCATTCGTTTTCTTGTTTTCTCTGAAGTCAAAAGTGGGTTTCTAGATTTCTGGTGCAGACTTTGTTTTTCCATGTTGGATTGATCTTTCTTAGTAAATTGGCTTCTTAAATTTTTAGAATCCTTTTTGGCTTACCATGGTTTTGTATGCAGCTTGTTTCCTCCTTGCTTCCATGGTTTCCTTTTAATTCTAACATGATAGAATTATTTTTACAAGATATTTTGGGGAAAGCAAATACATCCTTTCCTGTGGGATTTGAAGTATTAAAAAAATCCTCCCTTTTGGCCTTTGCTGGTGGTGATGGCTACTGTTCTCTAACCATAAAATTCAAACTGAACCCACTTACTTCAAACTTTTTTTACCTGTGATGCCCACTACAAATGTCACATTTTGATTTTTTTTAAATTGCTCAATACTGATGGTTTTCTTATAAATCTATCTCTTGTAACACTTTTAACTGACCATAAGGACCTTATACTCATCTAGGATTTTCATCATTTTGAAAGGTATTTCCACACAACTTATCTGAGATATATAAGTAGATCATATGCCTCTCTCATCCAATACAAGAATAGTAACACACTCAAAGGAATTCCCTTGTCAAAGCTTGGGTGCTTATTCATCATTTTGATTACATTTGCCTCCATCTCAACCTCGTCTTATTTTAAAAACTCGTCAACAATTATGAGCACAATGAACTGCTTCTCCGCATTGCTAACTATTTCTCATGTTAGAAACCATATTGCCCTAACCGTAGACTTCTATGTATTTCGTTCACATGCAATGCAATCATACTCAGGCGCTAAGAGCTTAAAGTTACATAAGTGGTCCTATCGAACCGCAGAGTGAGGATTAAAGATATGACCCTCACCAAATCTACTATAATAATCCTTAACGGTATCCATGTGATGATTATCACCAGCTGCCCACACGGAATTAGGCTAACTGATTTATGGCTCCAACTAACTCTGCCACATCCATCCTACCTAATCACAACTTAGCTATCAAGGCTTGTTATTCGGATTTTTGCTGCACCGTGGAGAGATTAAAACAGACTACCATTCATGAAACGATCTGCCTAGTGGCCCACCAATTCCAATCGTCACAACGGGCCTTGTTTTTATTTGGCTGCAGTACAAGCATGATGTCCAACTATTTCAGGAGGGAATCATCAGCAAAGGACATATGTTAGAAACATTTTACCAAAAAATGTTTTGAAAAAAGAAAAGGACTTATGTACCTGCATATACCCACACATAACAAGGCTTGCATATACATTTTTTTTCATAAATATATCCAATTTGTCTTTAAACATTACAATTAAAAATATAAAATCAGAAATAAATAACCTCAAAATATGG
The DNA here is from genome assembly GCA_019776745.2 of Taxus chinensis. NCBI lineage: Eukaryota > Viridiplantae > Streptophyta > Pinopsida > Cupressales > Taxaceae > Taxus > Taxus chinensis. Next base: position 665,860,983 of record CM034146.1, read on the forward strand.
CACTAAATGAAGTGAAATTTAGTGTTATTAAAGAACACCAATTAACCTGATGTAACGGTCTAGGCAACGCTTCATCTTCCTTCATGATATATGAAGGCACCATTCTATTCTTATAAGATAGTTTGGAGATTGACTAGAGACTAGGGATTACATAAACATCCTACATCCAACCTCTTGGATCTTCTACACAACTTTGCAAAATATAACTTAGCATTATAGTTCTACATCTGGCATCTTTTGTTCCTTTGCTTTCTTCTCTATTGTATAGGCATTCTGATAAATATTTTGGCCTCTATTATTTCAGTATTCATTTTCCACGTATAATACATCTACATTCACGTTTGGAGTGTTGTCCACTAGGTCTTCTCCCAGTCCCCAGATCAATACCTCATGTGGGAAGTTCAACTGCCACATTCGTAAGAAGACCAACCATCACTTGGCTAGAAGATGAGCTGTTTAAAATGTTCTCTTTATAACTGTCCTGTTGTATTTGCCTCTTGCAATGATGTATGTATATATATGTAAATCATTCAATGCAAATAGTTGACCGAATGACCATAGACCAGATACTGGTGAATGCTTGTATGCCCCGAGTATTTTGTATCTCTCATACACATTTGTATATCATTCCATTCTAGGAAAATTAGTAAGGAAGTGTTTTCACCCTTTCTATGTCAGGCCAGGAATTAAATTGCAAGAGAAAGATTGACATAATCAAGTGGATATGAAATTAGACAAGAAGAAAATATTCAAAGAAGCTCTCATGTATTCAATAAAGCTCTTCTTGATGATGCACATATGCATACAAGCATAAATAGCTACAAAGGGAGACTCATCGGTTCATCTTCTGAATGATTGTTCAACTTCTCTTAAGCATACATTGTTTCAATAAATTACAACCACTAATATTAGAGTGGTGATTATTAGACTTAGTATTTGGATATTATTTCTAACACACTCTTGTAAGACTAAGTCTAATATGTTGTTTGTCCTCTGCAATTTCTAAGATGGAAATGATGCTCAAAATAAACCTTGTGCTAAAGAGAGTGAAAACTGGAGAACCCAGGCTGATTGCACCCATGAGTAGTCCAAGTGTTTTGCAGCTACACTGTATTTCCAGAAAATTGGATAACTCAAGTTGATTGCACCCATGAGTAACTCAAAAGTGTGTTGAAGCATGCACTGAATGACTTGATTTTCTGCCAAGCTGAAAATGTGAACAACTTGCAGTCCACAATGCTCTTAAATGAAGACATATGTTGGCACATAAAAACTGCTCCTATGGCAGACAAACTATGTCTAAAATAGATGTAATAGCTCCATGCATAGTGATCTGAATGAAGTGTAAGCTCTGATGTATCACATTTTGGTATGATCATCACTCACTGTAGTGCACAAGCTATGGTGGAAAATACGCGGCTATATGTTATAATCTGCAATATGCTGTAACGTATGGAGTATCATCTCGAAGAACTCGAATTGCGCACAAACTGTGGTGCACGATATGCAGCTATATGCTATAATCTTTAATATGTTGCAATCTAAGGAGTATCATCTTGAAGAACATGAATTGTGCACAAATTGTGGCACATGATATATGGCTATACGCTATAATCTGCAATATGCTACAATGGCAAATCCTCAATGCATAGTGTGAGAAATCTCCAAATACCATTCTCGAAGAACTCAAAATTTGAAACCTGATCTTCCCCACTATAAGATGAGAGTGGAGAGCTGCTATATAGCCCCCCTTACAATGGGAACAACACATATAATCCTGTAATGAAAATGCACAACTCAATGACGCCCTCTCGGGTTTTCATCACGAGTTTCCATCAAGCCGCCCTTTTAGGTTTTCAACTTGATGGGAAGAGTTTGTAAGCCTCCCAATCGGGTTTTAAACTTACAACTCAAGTGCAAAAGTATAATCAACAAGAGGCAATATCCATACTCTTAAATAATTTGTATTGAGCTGCATATCTAGCGGTCTCAACGTGCTCGTCATCAATATCCCAATCAGAAGGGGAAATCACAGGTACTAGGCATATAAACCTATGTGGGAATTGGGTGTAACTCTATAATTCTCTTCATTGGTTGTCTCTCAATAGAATCTACGACTACACTCGCATAACCAGGATCAACACTATCTGCAAGGTTGATCCCATCCTCTAATATAGTGGAGTGTACTCGCGTGTAAGACTTTGACAATAGACAAGCCTTTGATTGCCATCTCGAGTGATGTATCCATCTAAAATGAACATACGTCATAGATTTGGTAGACGGACCTTCAAGATAACATGTTCAATAGAATGTGTATGTTGACCACATGATAGAGAAGGATGGAGGTCAAAACAACCACTACAGGTATGACCACAACATTCACAATGACAACAATTTTGGACTTGATGGGTTTTAATGCAGGTTGGTTTTGGTCGACTTGATAACTTGGCAATTTCACTAGACTAAACAACGGGTGAAGACTAGACTTTTGTTCAGAATACCTCCGAACACACATTTGATAGGTTTGGAATATTCTGGCATATGAAAATTCACAACACTTGTAACACTTAGACTAATATGACGTTTGTTGTGTTTCATTGTCTCCTAGACTCGCACAATAGGTGCAAATTCAACAATAGGTAACATTTTTGGACTTGATGGGTTTGAGTGCAGGTTGGTTTTGGTTGACTTGACAACTTGGCAATTTTGCTACACTGAAGAATAGGTGAAGACTCGAATTTTGTTCAGAATACCTCCAGACACACATTTGATAGGTTTGGAATATTCTGGTATATGAAAATTCACAACACTTGTAAAACTTAGACCAATACGATGTTTTTTGTGTTTCATTGTCTCCTAGACTTGCACAGCAAGTGCAGATTCAACAATAGGACTAATAGGTATTGTATTCATGATGGGATTTGACAACACACTTATTGATTTTGACACAACATTTTTGTGTGACGCGGGAGGGGGCTCAACACTTTCTTCAACGACATTTTATCTTGACCAACCTTTTGAAATTGTTTGCTTGAAGAAGGAACATCATTGTTGACAACATCTTTCTTTTCTGCCAAGGCATTGGATGTTTGATCTTGTAATTGATCTCACAACCTACTGATTTCTTGTCGCAACATCTTGTATTGATTGCGAAACTATGGAAACAATGGCTTAAATCGTCTCCAACATTCTAAAGTCAAGTTTGCCTCCTAATTTGTGCTGACAAGTTGTAAAGACAATATGTTCTCTGAATACAATGTGTTCCTTGTGTATGCAAGTGTGTTGGAGCATGCAGAATAACAAGTTCTGAGTCAAAGAACACTTAAAGTGCTCAAAAAATACAAAAAAAATCTTTGATTGGATGGATCTTTGCACTTTGACTTTGTTTAAACAAGTTTTTGCACCCTTATTTCTCCAAAACACATTTTAGAAGATGCAAAATCAAAACTCATCTACATAAATGATTTCAAAACCCTTCTTACATGAAAAACGAGTGGTCATGCACCAATTTTGGCCATTGTATGCAAAAGTTATGTTGTTTTGAAATTTTGATTGGTTTTAGGCAACACAGGCCCCTCTCCAATGCGATTTCAGAAAACCGTCATGATCTACAAGCATTAATATTTACTAGTTGGACAAATTGGACCCTTAAGTACTTGTACTCGTTGGAATCGTGGACGAGTCTAGTTTCCAGAGAAGTAAGTTTCAAAGACAAATTTGACCTAATGAGCTGAATATGATGGAAAACGCAGACAGAGGTACTGATTTTCCTGGTTTTGACAATTAATTCAAATTGTGAATTTAAATTACAAAAAAGGAGGCGGCAGGTTTTGAAATTCAGACCTATTGGAAATGAGGGGGCTCATACAATATTGCTGTCCAACTGCCATATGATACTAATTAATATGCAATTTGAAAAGCATAAAATAAATTGAACTTAGTTGTGCCTTTTGAATGTTGTCCCCTTTTCCTGCGCCAAAGGCCTAAGGGTCAAGCGAGTCCAAGCCGTGGTCATATCCAAGGGGCGGGGGACGCTGGGGGCTACTGAGAAGGGGCCGCATGGTACTAATAGTCGTGTTTGGCATTTGGGGGTCACTTTGGACCTTGGCGACTTAAACGGGAAAAAGTAACTTTAGTTACTTTTATTTTATTGACCCCTCCGTGGAATGAAACGCGTCTTGGTCTATTGGGGCTCTTTTGCCTTGGAATGTATATAAGGAGCTGGGAGAGAAAGGAGAGCACTTTTTGATATACATTTTATTGACCCCTTCTCGTGCAGCTGCTGTTGTTGCGCATCTACAGCTTGTGGAGTCAAATCCCACAGGGACCCTAGCTTCGGTGGTGAGAGACCCGTCCCTAGCTAGCAGGGCATTCTTCGGTAGTGAGAGATCTACCCTAGTCTGTCATTTTGGAGCCGCTTTAGGGCCGTGTGGCAGAGACATTAACAGAGGTTTCAGAGGAAGGATTTGAGGGTCTTGGGGGCATTTGGGGAAGATAAGCAGAGGGCTCCAAATCAGATTCATTCACGACAGCCATTTGGGCAGGGCGTGGCAGCTCGTTGAAGGTGCATCCATCATTTTTGACCCTTTCCAAGCCAGGCTCCAGACTTGCAAGCCTTTATTTGGGTGGTTTTGAAGGTACAACCTACATCATTTTCCAGATCTGAAGGTGTGATTTCCTGCAGCCTTTATTTGGAGGGTTTTCCAGTCGGCCATTTCAGATCTGAAGGTGGAAATATTATTTCCTTATCTGTTAATGTTATTTCCAAAGACCCTTAATTTTGCTCTGGTATTTGGAGAGTTACGAGCCTCTGAAGTTTTTCCAGCTGCCTAGGGCATTCTGTGCTTTTTCTGGCAGCAGTTTAATCTCTGTAAAATTCCAAAAATAGTTTCCTTATGTCCTTTATAATAATATCAAGCTCCCTTTAAATTTCAAGTATTTGGGTGGAATATTTTGGCATCAATATTAAGTTTATTTAGTTTGTTGTCCTAACTGTAAAAATCTGGTAAAATCAGTATTTTATTTGGCTGCAAGTTTTCAATATTTTGTGCATTTTTAAGTGGTATCCCATTAAGGGATATTTCAGTGGTATCAGAGCTGTTGTTCCTCCAGCCTGTGTGGGTTAAATATGGTAGTTTGGAAAGATCTCAAAGGGGGTTTTATGAAGGAAATGTTCACCAACATGGTGAAACAACAGGAAGCCACTAACCTTTATTTGAGTCAGCTCACTCAGAATGTGAATCAAAGCAGATCTAGGGACAATAAGGAACATGGTGAGAACAGTGATAAAGGGCGGCCAATAGAGGTGTTTGATGAGGATTCTTGTTGGAGGAAATATCAATCTTTGAGTAAGGGTTTCAGAGATAATATGCCATTTCCAGATTATTGCATAATGAAGATTGGTAGCAAGCCCAAAGCAAGATCATCATATGTCGGTACCTGAGTTACAAAGGAACTCGTTTGAAGAAGAAGAAGCTTCTAGAGAAAAAGGGTATGATTTCCATTGAGAAAAATAATCGCATTAGTGAAACTTTGCTTGTTGGAGAAATTATTCCAGCTCAGGAGAAGGAATTTGTATATGCAAGCAAAGAGGATGTAATGGAAACTCTAAAACGGTGTGAGGAATGGAATAGCAGAGCTAGAGCTGCTAGATTGATAGCCACCCAAGCAAGACAACACCAACAAGAGTTCAAGGAAAAGATGTGGGAAAATGATGCAAGGAAGCCTACACCCACGAAAGAAGACTCTATGGAGCAGCTGGCACATGAGGAGGAGCCTCACATGGACACTGGTGTAAAATTGCAGCCTGCTGTAATTTCCAAACCAGCAACTTTTGATCAGCTTTCAGATACTTTCAACAGGCACTCAGGCAACAATGTTGGGGGCAGCTCAACATATGTCTATCTTGAACACACGGAGGACATTGATGGCCTTGAAGGGTATGAAGAGCACACTAATGTGTCTTATTTATTGTCACCTATTCCAATTTACTTCCATCATGAGATGCATGGTATGGTAGATGACGAAGTCTTCATCATGGAGTTTGTTGGACCATTGCTCCAACTATGTGTATATGAGCATCTGGTGGATGATATATGGTGGCAAGTTTTAGCTCACTTAACAGATACAAGGGCTCAGGGGCATTATAAGCTATGGGATCCTGGTAATATGTGGCAGTTATCCAAAACTAACAATTCTGATGTTGAAAACTTTGTGACTGATTTCATAAGCCAAAGAAGGAATTCAAATGTGTCTTGTGTTGGCAAGCACGATTCCTTCATTGGGGACTCCGGTTCAAGAAGGGAGAGTAACTCTCAAGGTACTAGCGTTGGTTTTCTGATTGCTAAAAAGGGTAAGAGAATATTTTTTAATCATCTTCAGCCTGCTGGACTGTGTATAACAGCAGTCATAAAGAGAGGAGAAAATGTTTTATTAATAGAGCCCATGACTGATTTTTATACCAGCTACATGGTGGAACCCTTGGAAGGGTTAGTGGGGGCATTTGGTCCTCAAAGTGCTCAAAGAATCAAGGTGCACTTTGCTGTTAAAAAAGAAGAGTTGAATTCAAGGTGCATTCATGACTTTAGCATCCTAAGGTATGAGAATGGTTACCATCTTCCTAGCTTGTTGAGTTCTCCTATGTTGTTGCCATGTTTCTATTATTTGGGACAACATTTACATGCTTGGATGATTGAGGAAGACTATTTCATAATCACGTTTCAAGGTATGCTAGATGGAATAAACACATCTTCCATTCACATTGCTCTTGATTCAGCCAATAAACATATGTTGGCAAAGAAAATAATGCAGGGGCCCATGATATTGAAAGGACATGAGGTATGTGGTGTATTTATTGTGGTTGAATTTGCTAGAGGTAAGGCTGTTTTTGGGATGCAATGGTTGCATGATGTTAAGGAAAACGATGATGCATGGGTTGAAAAATCAAAGGAGAATGAAGATGTTGATCCTATATCAGAAATTCTGAGTTGCAAAGGTATGATGAGCAGCCCCAATTATGCTATTTCAGATGTGTTGTCTTCTCTCATGACGAGAATCCATGGGTACAACAAAGGGTATGAAGTTCCTTATGATAAAGTTTATGGATGCATGAGTTCTAATATTGATTTCCCTTTCTCTTGCATTTACGGTGAAATGAAAATATGGGGAAAGAGAATAAAGTATGATGAGGGAGCAGCCATGTGTATTCCCAACATACAGGGAATTGATGAGTTATGTCCATGGAAAGATATGTCTTGCACAAAGAAGGTAACTCATTTCTTTATTGTCATTAAGAGATGTGAAGTACTTGAATGTGTTTGTACATTTGGGTTACTTGAAGTTGGAATCATTCATTGGACATATTGGCTTCCATCTTTTGGGAAATTTGCATTCATCCCTCATGTGGATAAACAAAATTTTTTCAAGGAAAACAAAGAAATCAGATTTCAGGGTATACAAGGGCAGATCGCAAAAGATGTGATTGGTGAAGAAAGAAGCATGTCATTGCAGCGGTCGAATTGTGAAGGAACACAGCCTCTTGTGGGTCATGGTGACATCACAAGGTATGAGACAAGTGGGATATTTGATGACTCCTATTCCGACGGGTTGTTTGCTGCAGACACAGAGCACACCATGATGACTTATGAGGAGAGCAAGGGTGACAGAGGTGAGGAGATAGAGACTCGCGAGATGGATGATGGAGATGGGGTTGCGTTGGATAGTGCTGATGCGGGGCAGGAGGAGGAGACTTTTCCTCGGGAAATTATAGCCACATTGTCTAGTACTCTGATGTACAAGGCATTTAGGATTAGAGGAGTTATGCAGGGTCAGCAAGTTGGGGTACTCATTGAGAGTGGGGCAACCCACAACTGTATTGATGCCTCATTGGTTGAGAGGCGAGGATTACAAACAGAGGATTTTGAGGGCCTCAATGGGGTTATAGCCAATGGAGAGTCTATGAGGGGCACACGGCGGGTTCCCCAAGTGAGCATCATGATGGGTAACTATACAGTTACCGATGATCTCCACATCGTTGGTATGGGAGAGACCAACATAGTGCTGAGAGTGCAGTGGCTTCACTCCCTTGGTGAGTTTCGGACTAACTTTCAGACGATGGAGCTGAAGTTTAAATCCGAGGGCAGGAATGTGATTTTGAGGGGATTACCTACAGGAGCACCTAGGGTGGTTACAACTGAGGGGATGGAGAGGACGTTCCGGCTTGGTGAGGAGTTTAATTATTGCGGATCGATGTGGAGAATGATGGATGTGGGTGTGACCAGCAATGTTGCACATGAGACAGTTACAGAGATTGGGACTACAGGTTCAGATCATCCGAGTTTATCATTATGTTGGTCATCTGAAGTTTTGGTAGACTGGAGATCTCATTTGCTTGTTGAGTACTCCAAGAACCGACACTCTTGTGAGATTCTGGATGGCCACATACAGGATGACAGCTGCAGATTGGAGGATGAGATGATCTTCTCTCGGGGAAGATGGAGCCTTGTGTCAGATTCATGGTGGAGGATGGAGATATTGCGACATGTGCATTGTTCTTCCGTGACTGGGCGCTTGAGCTTCGATGAGACCTACAGGCTCATGTCTGAGAGGTTCATATGGCAGAGGTTGAGGGAGGATCTCCTCAACTTTATACAGGCATATACGGTTTGTCACTATGACAAGTCTGAGCTTACGGGACCATGTTTTTTTGAATCGACATGGGACAACACTCCTATGCTTTTTGCTGCTTCTATGCCCGGTGAGCACCTCACCCACGTGTTAATCAGTGGAGAGACGAAAGTGACCCATGGTTATTCAGTAGGTTCACATTCAGCGCAGGAGGTGGACTATATGGAGCTGATATTGCCGGTTGACTGTCTGCTGGAGTCTTGGGACTTTTCCTCCACGGGACACATCGAGATACAGTATGAGGAGCCTGGCTCTCACACGAGTGCAGGTCAGGTAGGAGAGTTAGCACCATTTGTGCGTAAACAGGTTGTTTCACAGGCTGATACGGGGGATTCTACAGGATTCAGAGTGGACTTTCATACCCAGGAGTTGGTTGGAGAGGCCGTGAGTGATCCTGTGATGACAACCTTGCATTGGCAGGGATTGGACCGATTGGAAATTTCGGTGCGGGCACCAGTGGAGAGACGGTTTGGGTATCATTCTATTTCACGGTTTCGTGGTTACCTCGGATTACACGGATCCTTGGTGGACGACAGGGTGAGGTGGAGAAACTTACGGCGCGGTATTCAGCTGCTGCAGCAGGACAGGTTAATGCTTGGGGTCAAGCATTTCTCGGGAAGGGAGGACTGTAATGTCCCCTTTTCCTGCGCCAAAGGCCTAAGGGTCAAGCGAGTCCAAGCCGTGGTCATATCCAAGGGGCGGGGGATGCTGGGGGCTACTGAGAAGGGGCCGCATGGTACTAATAGTCGTGTTTGGCATTTGGGGGTCACTTTGGACCTTGGCGACTTAAACGGGAAAAAGTAACTTTAGTTACTTTTATTTTATTGACCCCTCCATGGAATGAAACACGTCTTGGTCTATTGGGGCTCTTTTGCCTTGGAATGTATATAAGGAGCTGGGAGAGAAAGGAGAGGCACTTTTTGATATACATTTTATTGACCCCTTCTCGTGCAGCTGCTGTTGTTGCGCATCTACAGCTTGTGGAGTCAAATCCCACAGGGACCCTAGCTTCGGTGGTGAGAGACCCTTGTCCCTAGCTAGCAGGGCATTCTTCGGTAGTGAGAGATCTACCCTAGTCTGTCATTTTGGAGCCGCTTTCAGGGTTGTGTTACAGAGACATTAACAGAGGTTTCAGAGGAAGGATTTCGAGGGTCTTGGGGGCATTTGGGAAGATAATCAGAGGGGCTTCCAGATCAGATTCACGGCAGCAACAGCCATTTGGGCAGGGCGTGGCAGCTGTTGAAGGTGCCTCCATCATTTTCGACAATGGGGGCCCATTCCAAGCGTGGTGACTTGCAGCCTTTATTTGGGGGTTTTTGAAGACTCCCATTTTCCAGATCTGAGCGTGGTGCAACCTTTATTTGGAGGGTTTTCCAGTCGGCCATTCCCAGATCTGAAGGTGGAAATATATTTCCTATATCTGTTATTGTTATTTCCAAAGACCCTTAATTTCTGCTCCGGTATTTGGAGAGTTACGAGCCTCTGAAGTTTCCAGCTGTCTAGGGCACGCTGTGCTTTTTCTGGCAGCATTTTAATTTATGTAAAACTCCAAAAACAGTTTATTATGTCCTTTATAATAATATCAAGCTCTATTTAAATTTTCAAGTAATTTGGGTGAATATTTTGGGAAATATTAAGTTTATTTAGTTTGTTGTCCTAACTGTAAAAATCTGGTAAAATCAGTATTTTATGTGGCTGCAATTTTCAATATTTTGTGCATTTTTAAGTGGTATCCCATTGCAGGTCTGAGTTAAATGCCAACACCAACCAATAAACCAAACAAGATTTCAATGTGGTCTTTCAATGTAATGTCCCCAATGGGATATTTTCAAACCCTAAAGAGAACACCTGAAATTCCTGATTTATTACAGCCAAGTGGTTCTAGGAAACTTTTAAAAAAATGTAATCTGCAAATCTGAAATTTCTCTAGACTTGGCGAGCTTATCTAGAGATCAATCATCCTCAAATTTGATCTAAACTTAACCAAATCTTTGCCAAAATAACCAGAATTAATCATGCATGTATGAATACCAAAATATATAATTTGTTTGGACCCAAAAATAAGAGCTACAAATATATTAAAAATCTGCAGAAGTCCAGCTTACAAAAATGGCCAAAAAGAAGGTTTTCTAAACCCAGATCAACTGAAACCAAGCTGAAAATGGCCTCCAAAATTATGGCAAGGCTGATAGTGATCAGATCCGGAACAGAGGCGTGCCCTAGGATGATCAGATTTCACCCACAAGGGGGTCGCTACCCTGGAACAAGGCTGGAAATGAAGGTATATAATCAGCCAAAACACCTTTGCTTCAACACCTAGTAGGAGATGCCTCAAATCTGCAATCTGGGTCTTCAATCACTGCTGGAATTCTGAATTTCTCCTTGAAAGCTCAATAGAATCTCCTGAAATGGAGGATCTTCACACAAAGGCAATGAGGTCTCCAAAGTGTGGTCGTGGCCGATTCTACTGAGCCCGTTACAGTAACTATTGTGTTAAAAATGTCGTGCATGACACTCCTACCACCAAACAATCTCTCTACTTAAGATGGTGTCGGCACAATAGATCCATGTACAAGGGGATTTCAAGTAGCAGCTATGTGTAGGTGCCGAAAAAAAGGCGACAATAGTCATAATGCATGAACATGCGATGTAAGAGGTGGCAAGTAGGGATGACTTGACAGAGATGCCACAAATAGGTTGAGGTATGGCATAACAATGTCGGCCTGAGGTGCTTCAAATTATAATTATTAGTGTTGATCCAATACTCCAATGTGCAATTCCAACCTACAATTATAATGTAAAACAATAGGAAAGTGACTACACAATGACGTTGATTTAATGCTTGCACGAACCAATAGGTGCTGAGAGGTGGCAATGAGCCGTGAACACGCAAACTAACTGTGACAGCTTCATGAGACAGTTGTATCAATTACATTGATTGGTCATGTGTCCAAGCTAGTAGAGTCGTCCAAAGAGCAGTGAGCAATTAGAACTATGGTGCTATTATAATTGAATAACGGTCATTTTCACTGCTGCAAAAAAATCTAACGCCAACAAAAAAATTCAACACTGCAATCATGATAATCCAATGTTGAGAGGCAATTATGACAGCACTAGAATGAAGACTCCAAAAAAATGTAGTATGCAATTCTGGATGACTAGAGTGTCGGCCACAAATTTATAAAAAATAGAGAATTTCAGCTAAAGTGGGCAAGCTTGACGAGTTCATTGCGACCAAAGAGCCTCAACCGCTCTGATACCATATAGGAGTAAGCAAGAGTTTTGGGTGATAACAAGATTGACTCCGGAGAACAAAACCACACAGACAAGCTTAAACCAATATCAACACACAAGTGAAACACAACAAGAAAAATATTATTATTTGCAAATGCATGTGATACCAGTACAAAGAGATCCTAGAGTATATATAGCCAAGATGGTTTGTAGCTATAACAAATTACTAGTTGTAGAATAGACTAGAGGAATATTTGGGAATAAACTAGTATCCCTAAAATCAAGCATAAAAAACAATCTCTTCATGCACTCAAGTTGTCGAATAAAACAACTTGAGTTCCCTAAATAAAGCTTAGGCTAGATAAGTGTTCGCAAGCATAAAATAAGACTAGCTTTAAATAAACCTAGTCTAATGTGAGCACTCCAACAAGAAGCACACCTTTACAACTTTATGAATTAACTTTTTGATTTTACAATTCTACGCCCAACACTACAAATAAAGTGGGCTCTACATGATGCACTTTAATCATTTAGCCCTTAAATGATGGTGAGCTATGTATCCATTCACTTATTGAATGATGACTTGAATTTAAACATTATATCTAGGACATTGAAATTCAAGCATTTTCCCCATATTTGCTCTTTCTTAGACCTATCATAAAATAACTTGATCAACTTGTGACGATGTGACTTCAAAATTTTACAGTAATTTCAAAATGACAAGTTGTAAATTGGATTCTTTGACATTCTATAGATATGTTATTAGTTTAGAAATATTATAAGAATGTCTAGAAAATGGATAAACTTCAAATTTACTATTATTTGACCAAGACAATTAAACTTTGATTTGGTATTTACAAGAGTGTAAAACCATCCCTCTTTTACTATTTACACCATTTCTGTTTTTGCTTTAAGATAAGTGAGATTTAGGGACCCCAAACCCAAAAAAATGAAAAGTTGGCAAGATGACATTTTCTCAATTGATATTTACCTATCAAAATAGAAAAAGAAAATAAAAATGAAAGAATTATATTGTTTCATACGTTATGAACTACTCTACACATATAAAACCTGTCATTCTAACTCTTCATTAGTGTTATGTTTGTACACGTCCTTGAGGTCCTGGTGGAGTTTCTTGAAACTCAAGGAAGTTTTGAAGACGTCCTCAAGACATCCCCTAAAAGGGGGGAATGTTTCAGGGACCACATGACATCCCCAATATCCTTTTCTTAAAATTTATTTTTATTTTAAAGATTTAATTTTTCATTTATGTTTTTTGTTTATTATTAAATATTTTAATAGCCAAGCCCCCACCACCCCAAGAACCTAGGATTTTTTTTACCATCCCCATCCCCATGTTCCTAAGATGCAAGTAAATCTGCTCTGCACATATACTGAAGCATAGCATGAACAATGCTTCAGTATATTCTGACTTGTCACACTCAGTATTAGCATTTTTGTCTTAAAATGATGCATACATTCTATGTTTAGAGAAACGAGACAAATGCTCTATCTACTTAAGTTGTTATAAATCTTAAACAATAAGGAAACTCGTGCAATAACATCAGCACGTCATTCAAATTCTTAGGGTGTGAGCATGTTGCAGGCCCACAATAGTGCTAATAACTCACTGTGATCCCAAACGTGCAAATTGCGTGTTCAGTTTTTCATAATTGCATTCTTCAAAACAAGCCTCCTAGATATACTTGCTCAGAGAAAATACATAAGTATAATAACTGTAAACAAATCATTATCTTGAGCAATGTAATTTCAGTTGATAATGATCAAAGCAAGTATAGAAAACATACTAGCCAATATGAACATTTAGACAACATACAAATTGAAAGGTTGTGAAATAGTTTAGCATATGACATATCATAAATATTTTGTTGCAAGGTTAAGTGCATATGATTACTACTACCCAGTCACTATGCTCAACTGAACAAATAATTTAAAGGAATTTCCATTGAACAACATAGCATTGGTGTCCTCAAGGTTCTATATTAGGTAGCTAAGAATTTTAATTTTCTAATATTTTAAAGGAAACTTACAGATTGGTCAAATTGCTGGGAGAGAACGTCGCTATTGCTGCGACATAGCCATGACAATGTTTTCTGTTCTATGTCGACAAGGGCAGCGCCCTGGTTTTGTACCTAGAAATCAAAATTAAAAATACTTAAAATTCCAGATTTCATACTTGAAGTATCCGAATTATAAGTCTGTCCATATTCATCTTGAACAATTTAATGAAGAAGATGTATCTATAAAAGACATGATTTGTATAGTTGAATCTCAGAGGGTAAACGTTAGTCTGTAATCATAAAGTAGGAATCTTCGCTATTCATTAAAACTGACTAACTTGAGAAAATATTACACAGCATTCAAATGAGATGTCTTTAGTATGCTTAAATGTTTTATGAAGAGGTAATGCACAAGAAATATATACAAAAATGTAAACATAGATTTAGCAACACCTACAACAGAAGCAACAACTAAAACAAATAAAGAAAGAAAGAACTTATATTAATGCCCACAAATGACCGAAAGTAGATCAATGGGACTCGAAGATACATCAGTTAACAATAGAAATTTCTAAGAAGAAAGAATCGCAGAAGCCTAAAAAAAGGAATTAAAAGTACATAAGATAACATAAAGTAGTGTGCCTCTAACAAAGGTGGTAATGAAACCAATACAGATAGCAATGAAGGGAGAATAAAAGCCCCAAAAAGCATGTGCTGATGAAGACTAGAGAATCTCATTGAATATCAGCTTAAGTGGAAGAGCCGTCACAGCCATCATCAATCACTGTGAAAAGATTTGATAGTGCTCGTCAAAGAGTATGCAATGTCAGAGGGGCCATGCAAGAAGATCCTAGGAGGAAGAAAAGCATTTCCTCTAGAATCTCCCTTAACATCCAAGGCAAGTATACTGCCCATAATAGAAAAGAAACTCATAATATAAGTATGCCCCAACAATTGGGGGGGGGGAAGTAGTAGATACATGTCACTGGAAAGAGGTAGAGCCACACCGGTGGGAAGGAGCAGAGCCACAATGTCAAGGGATAGGAAGTTGGGAGATCTGAGTAATTTGCGAAGTACTAGTGTGCTGAGAGAAGCGTTGCCTAACTGATCTATTAGCTCTTATGTGTATGTACCGCTGTCGAAAGGGTGCTGAGTGTTGCCAATCACTTGGACGGGCTGGAAGAAAAGTGTGATCAACATGGGGACTCTAGAGCCTCTAGGCTCCTCGTGTAGAATTCTACACTGGAGGGTGACTACCTCATAAAGATAAATAGCCAGGCATCGCTGGTGAGGATATCTGAAGAAAGTAGATAGGGTGTTTCCTGAGTTCCTGTAGAGGCAGAGATATCTTCTCCAGATCTCATAGTAAGCGGGGGCATTTGAAAAATGAAAGTGTTCCTTGATCTCCATCTCTTGGAGACGGCAAAGACAGCAGATCCAATCCTGATGGAGAATGTGATGATCTGTTTTAACCCGTAGCCAGTGACAAATGCTCCCATCTGGCCAAGGGGAAACCTCGAGCCATGGAACCAATGGAACTCGAGATAGTAAGGGCAATGAATAATATCATCCACTACAAAAATATAACTAACAAAAATATTGTTCAATATGTAGAAATGGGCATATCTTGAGATTTGATAAGCAGTTTTGACTTGCTTGTACCATGAAGTGTTTTCTTCATACAATATGTCCTTGCATTTAGAGAACCCTACTTTTTGTGCTCCGCTGTGAGCTATAATTCTATCCATATCATTGTTGATCCTTCAAAGTTCAAATGATCTCCACTTTTGTTAGAATTCTTATTATCTTACCTACAATTAATGCACAGCTTTATTACCTCAAGCAAACTCTACCTTGTACATACTCTACCAATCACACAAATCTTTTTGTTTAAGAAAACTCTTCACTCCAAACTCCACATGACTTTAAATACATTTACATGCAATAACAATCACTAATAATTACTGATGCCTTCACCTTACAAACATTAATGACTTTAAGTCCTCTGGCAAGTGACCTAAACTTTGTAAGACTCGGCAAAGTGACCTAGCACATATATCCTAACCCTTCTTCTTGAGCATTTTGTTTTTTGAAACACAACCTATCCCTGAATTTTTGAACTTTTCTCTGTTCAAGGCACCAGTTAAAATATCTGCAATCAGATCTTCAGTCTTGTAATAGACAAACTGCAAAACTTAATTCTGTACCAAATATCTGCCATAGTGCAAATGCATCTCAATGCCGTTTGTCCTTGCAGAATGTACTCGACTCTTGGTCAAGTGCATCAAGATTTCATTATCTCAATACATGGTGTCGTTAACTGCTACTACAATTACAAGTCTTCAAGAACTCTTCTAAACAATACTGCTTCACAATTTTCAAATGTTTATGAAATCGTTTTTTAATCAAAACCCAAATGTTTATGAATCATTTTTCATAAAATTCAAATGTTTATGAAATCAATACTACTTCACATTTTATTCCAACTGTTGCTTTGTACTCTCCTGTCATTGAGAATGAGATAGTTTACTGCTTTTTACTCATCTTAGAAATAGCTACTGACCCCATGTTGAAAGTGTATCTTGATGTCGCCTTCCTGTCAACCCTGGATCCTTCCCCATCACTATTTGTGTTTTCAAACAAGCCAAATTTGGTGCGGATACAGGAACCAGTATGAGTACAAGGATGCCATTTTCAAATTCAGGTTGAGAAGAGCAGGGCTATGTGTATATAGAATATATACCATGTGAGTACATGCATACATAAATCATAAACCATAAATTTATACCCTGAACTCATAAAGTTCAACAAATGAGCACCATAAAGCATAAACTTCAATTAAAACAACATGGTGTAAACATTGTGTCTTCCATCAAACCCAAACAACACTTTATGTACATACATTTACACACATGACTCTTTGTGTGCAAGAAAATGTTTCACTTCAGAGTCCATGCATGAATTTTCATATTCTCATATGTGTGTGCACTAACAATCACTATCACATTGATGTTATGTCTTCATTTCATGAACATTAATGACTTCAAATATCACTTGGCAAGAAACACAAACACCCTAAGACTCGACACAATGATCAAACACATATATCCTAAAAGCCCCCCTTGATCAGTTTGTTGTTTACAACATATTAAATAGCACTGCATTATTAAAAAATTTCTCTGCTCAAGGCATTTGTTAGAATAGCATATCCTTCAGCATTGAGCCTTGATAGAATATGGTATACAGCAACAAAACCACAAAACAAAGGCAAACAAATGAACAACATAAAACATAAACTTCGATATACCGTGCTAAAGGTGTTTGTTCAACTTGCATTCAAGATTTTTTTTAGCTTCCCAAAGCTTTGTGGCTGCTCCATATAAACTTCTGCATTTAAACATTTATTCAAGGATGCACTGTTAATGTTTGTTTGATGCACCTGCCATCTAAATTGACCTTTTGACACCGGCATTAACATGACCATGTCCATATTTGCAAAAGTTGTGAAAGTATCACTGTAGTTGATTCCATCATTTTGTGTATAATTTTTTTAAATGATCTTTCCTTGTAATTATCCTTTGACCATCTGCCTTACATTTGATCCTCTAAATCCATTTGCATCAAAGTGCTTTATTTCCTGGCGGTAATTTATAGCACATGCTATTAAAGTAAATTCTACTTGGATTGTGTCTTAAACTGGTACCTGATTGTTCTTCTCTCAAAATGTGTCTACCATTAGAGTCTATGAATCATGCCACCCAGGCTTATTCCATCCATTGGTCACTTTGGTTGTACTTGGATCACCTGAACTGATCCCTTCCTCTACTTTTTTAATCTTTCACAAGAATCCTATTTTCCTTTTTCAAGTACCAATGGAATATTTGATGATTTAATTCAGTAATGCCATGCACCTAATCAAAAATGGCTTATGCCATCCTTCTTGCTCCTTCCCTCCTTAGGTACATGTGAATAGGCTAGATGCCCAAGCACTTTAAAATGCCTCACAGTGGGAATCCGTCCACTCCAAGCTTCTTATCTTGTTACATCTCTAACCAAGCTAGTCAAGATTTGGTTAAGGGTGTATATTGTTCTTAGATAAATGTCATAAGTAATAAGATGTATTTTTATTAACCAATAGAGAAATAAACTTAGTTACACGTTGTATTTGTTTATGCTTTGAATGGTTATAGTTGCCATTAAAAAATAGCTGCTAGGAATCAATCATGTGACCCAATTTATAATCTTTCATGTTAGAATTTATTAAAGACTTCAGAGCTCAATTTACTTCCAGATCTATACCATATTTTAAAGCTTCATCAAGCTAGTCCTCAACAGGGTTTCATCACCCCTATAGCATATAGAGGCAGGGTTCTATCCATCTAACTCCTATATATCTTGTCAATGGTTCATCAGACTGCCATCAGCCTTGTGAAAGTAGGATGTTGCTCACCTAGACAACCATGCTTACAAATCCAACCAATTCACATACCAGAAAGTACTCATAACCAGTTAAAATTCCACTTCTTCACTATTTCATTGAAATTCTTTGATTCTAGAGTGACATCTTTCGCATAAAGGGCACTTCCATCCTCCTCCATCTGTCCTTTTCCTTTACCTTGCAGGTCTCAATGCCACTTACTATAGAAAATGTCCCGCCCTTGGATTCTGAAGAGAAAGAAAGCCTCTTTCCCTCACAGGTTTGGGTGCAAGGAAAACAAATTCACTTCATTGTAGATAGTGGCAGCAAAAAAACTTGATTGCCATAGATGTTGTCAAGATATTCATATCGACCAGCAATATCATCTTATTTGCAAAACTTGGCATATGTGACACTGAAATACAATAAAGTTGCAGGAAACGTAATGGATTGCACCCATGCATCCAAGTACAAATGGAATTCTAAGAGGTCAAGTCACTAGGAGATACCTATAGGTAGGTGGTCAAGATTGGGGAGAAAATCAAGCATAAGGCCATACTCTGTTCATTAATGGAAATAGCTCCTCTAAGTGATGGTTAGAGCATTATCTAGTATGATTCATGTGTAAAGTGTCTAATGAAATTCACTAGCTCGATGTTGTTTACACCTTATGAGTTGTGTATGAATTTTTGCTGCTGTGAATTTTACATGGTTGTACTTTACACTTTTTGCAATACCTTGTATATATCTTAGACACCAAAATGGCATCAAAACTCCCCTTCGTTACACAAAAACTTGCCAATGTAAACTCCGCAACTAACTTAAGAACCCTATCCACAATTGGATCCACATCCACTCCATGACCCTTTATTAATCATTGGTTCTCCCACGCAACTATCTCACAAGAATTTTTCCCTTTGTTCTTTTGCCAATGTCTGATTTATGGAAGGTAATCCCTCCACCGGTAACCCAAAAATTGTAATCAATAGTTCTGGTGTAAAGTTAAGCTCCTCACCATGATGTATGAACAAATTCTTGGTAGCATTATAATCCTTTGTGAAATTCTTGCATAGGTTGGGGTCAATTATTGGCACAAAAAATATAATCCTTTGCTAATATCAATTAGCTGCAAAACCCCTGCTTCCATCAACTGTGAAAACATTCATGGGTTGCTTTGATTTTGAAGTGTTTCTATCAGTAGGAGTCCTATCAGATCCAGCGCTTTTTTTCTCTTTCTACCCACCTTCCACTGGTTTCTTCCCTTTTGTCTAATCCGTTTCCACTGATTGAATTTTCATATAGGTGTTGGAGTTGGTTGCTCATCTGTAGATGGTTAGCGCTTTCTAGCCTTCCCCATATTTAGCAAATTGAGCATCTTATTTCTCATTGTGTATTTTCTCACAGTTGTGCCATTTTGCAAATATCTCCTTCATTATAAACTAGCAAATGAAATATGCATAATATCATTTCTATTTTGCTGTTCTTGAATTTGAAATCACTTTCCAAGAGTCTTCTTGTTATTTGATATTTTATTGTCTTTCATTAATGTTCCATTAAATTATTTGGGTGTGCTTGCGAGGAACACATCCCCTATTGTCTAATTCAGCAATTGTTGGAAGTCCACTTCCTTAGGGGGTCGCCAATTGCCTAAATCGGTATCATTCTTGATAAACTTTATTTTTTGGCTTGTGAAAACTGTAATTTTGTAACTCTTAGCTGATGTTCATATTGTTTATAGTCTCTTTGTCCTTGGTTCCTTGTTTCCTTTGTTCTTTCTTATCCCATCACCTATAAATTTTTGTAGTATTTCTGAGCTATATGTAATGTCCCCAAATGGACACTTTTTACCCCCAAATGGATTTTTGGCAAAACCCCAATCCAAAGAACAATTTCTAAATAATTTATAAAATATTACAATGCAGATCTGAATTTTATACATGCATGACGACTTGCATAGGAGATGAAAACCCTCAAAAAGAAAGGCAAAACCACTTAATCTTTAAGGGAATCAACTCAACTATTTTATAAATATGAAAT
The DNA here is from genome assembly GCA_019776745.2 of Taxus chinensis. Lineage (NCBI taxonomy): Eukaryota > Viridiplantae > Streptophyta > Pinopsida > Cupressales > Taxaceae > Taxus > Taxus chinensis. Next base: position 665,881,377 of record CM034146.1, read on the forward strand.
CAAAGATAAATACCATATTTGACCTCAAAACAGGCTGGAATTATTTTATATAAAACTGCAAACAGTTGTCCTCAGACACAACTGAAAAGTACAAAACCCTTGAGCCAAAAATTATGCAACTGATTTTGGCTGATCTAAAATTATGAAAAGTTGTTGGTGATGAGATCTAGGACATCCGTGCCCTAGAATGTAAATAAGTCCACCTACAGGGCGGTGTAGATAACCCTAGATATGGCTGCAAATGGAGGTAAAAATCTGCAACAACCCTTCCACCTTCTGAAAACCCTTGTGACAAATCTGCACTTTTATAGCCTTCTATACAAACTAGGAAAATACTTTCAAAAAGAGTGCTCACTAACTTCGTGATCTGCAATGGAAACCCCGAAGCTAGGGTGTGTGGAGAATCTTCTCAACTAGGAGAAGGGTTTTTCGTCCTTCTACTAGATATTTGTATGAGGGTTTGCATGTCCTCAAGAGTGAATCTCTAAGGGTTTTCATGCTTCGAAGATTATTCCCTGCAAGCTCAAACCCTAACATACAAATCAGATTTTATAAAATAAACAAGGGATGATACCACCTAGTTGTCCTCTACAAGCAAGTCCACTTGCTTTTATAGAAGTAATGGTCCAAATGGCCACCCTCAACTCCCAACCAGATTTTTCCTCCTTCATTTAATGTTTTTGCCACTAGGAGTATTCCATCTCCTAAGGAGGTATAGCATTTTCCACAAGGATAAATAAACATTATCAAATGCCTTTTTTCACCCTTTCTAATTTTATTTTATCATTAAATCCTCCATAACTTACTATAAGTTCCTTTATAATATTTTCTTTTATATGCACTTCATAATAACTTATTATAACTTAAGTTCCCTTTGTCTTAGCACATCGGGGAGACAAAATGGGCTAGGGGTCTTCGACATGGATTATCTTAGGAAAATTGGACCTAGTTGCACCATCAGCCTTGAAGAATTCTTTCATTTGTATAATATATTTCTATTATATTTTACCCATTTAACAATAACATTATTTTTTTCTCCCTCCTAGCCTTTCATGATAGTTGTGATGCTTGGCCAAGGCAATTATTCATAGTTTTTGGTGTCAATATTGTTTTCAGTTGCCTTTCTTTCACATCCTTAATATTTCTGACAATTGTTGTTGATTCCAACTATTTAGCACTCACTGATTGAGGTACTCATTTTCTATCATACGTTGATGTTTGGAGCATATGTCAAGACAGTCAAATTTAACTATGTAGCATCAAATCAGTCCATTTGCAAATAGTATGTCCTTCGGTTGTGGCGAGATCTCAATGCATCGAGTTCAACAGGTCAGCAATCATTGCTTCTATTCGTAGCCCATTGATTGCTTTTGTTTTCCTCCCTTCAGTAATGGACAATGAATTGTGACGATGAATCACACTCAGCTCCAATATCCCTTCTAGAGATAGGGGCTATAGGAATTCAAAAGGGTGAAGCTGGAATAAGTGAAGGAATGCTTGCAAGGAAGTAAGTGTGCCTTTCAAGAGAGATTGCCACAAAAGGCCAACAGTCAAGAAGACTAGGTGTAGAATTGTGTATTGTCATTCTATTTTGAGAGTAGAGTGTCAGAAGAGTTTGTGTATTTCTTCCTGTAAAGCTTGACTAAATGAACTTTTATAATGAATTGAACTGCATTTTCGTGTTTTGTTTATAAGTTTATCACGCAAATATTTGTGTCTTTTTCCTTAGACAAGTGGTTTATGGTTGTTCATATATCATATCATGTTTAGGCTAAAAACCTACACTTGTGGAGTTGAGAGTAAGTTCTTGAATAAGTAGGTCTGAATCCATATAATCAGTTGTGTATTGCCAGGGGTGACAAGTTGAGCGATATCGTACCTGGTGTCAGCAGAAGAATTCTGTCCAATACATTCATTGAAGAGAAGCCTAAGATATTGCTCATTGAGGAAGAGCACTTGGAAGAAGAAGAGATCTGCCAACAAGATGTTTTCGTAACATTCATTTAGCCAAGTCAGTGTTCCTTACAGTGCCACAAGCGTAAACAATGATAGCAACAAACACATTTGATAGCATGAATATCACAGCAATCCACACTTACTCTATGTATGTGAATAACAGCTATGAATCGCAATAGAACTTATGATGTTTTGATACCAAAATAAGAACATAAATCTCCCATCTAACTTTGTTGATCATCAAATGTGTGCACACCTATTTGTAACTATGCCCATGGGGCAATCGAAGACCCTTAGCCTACATTATGTCTTCCCGACGAGCTAAGTTCGCTGAATTTTCAAGGGATTGACTTAAGCTTATAATTATTTTACAATATCTAAAGTTGCAAAAATAGCAAATAAAACATTACAAAAAGCACTTATAATGAAGTAATAGACTTAATATTAAAATAAACATAGAAAAGTGCACAACAATAGTCAATTAGCACTTATAAAAATTGCTATTGTTCTAAAAGAAAAGTGCAACTAGACCAAGGGGGAATAAAAAATAGCCTTAAGAATGGTAAAAAAACTCACCAGTCCTATGTATCCTCTCTCAGAAAATGCGACTTATTGGCCTAGGAATCCCGATGGAATTGGTGGAAAATGCATAGAAAAAAACTTATTAGTATGCTGATTGGATATTCTTGGAGGTTGCTTTAGGGTCATCTTGCATGTTCTTTACTAAGGAGAGGTCGACTTTGCTTGAGTAGGCATGCTATGATCATTTTTATAATTTCTGATTTACATTTGAAGTCTCTGAGCTTTATGGGCAAAAATATTCTTAGGACGAAAACCCTTAATATTTTTCCTCTAGAGGACGAAAACCCTCTTAGAGCAATTGGGGAATTTCAACACAAGATTTTCCATATAGCTTGCAAAGATTTCTAGTTATTTCCAGCAATGTTTATTGAAAATTTGCAGCAGAGCTTGGTCAAAGGATTGCAGCAATGAAGTTCTATTTTTTCTAAGGTTGAGCGACGCACTTTTTGGTCATTCTAAGTTGTTTCGGAGGTATTCCAAACCCGATTTGTATTGCCACATTTCAAGCTGATGTTATGAATCAAATATAATCAGTTTTCATCAATCTTGGAGGGGTTATAAGTGATATTTTCAGTCAGCTTTAATTGCAGGTTTTTCTAAGGAATATTTCAGTTTATTTTACCTCTAAAAACCAGACTTTTATCCATGAACGGACTGGTAAAAATAGCAGATCAGTTTCAAGTTAAAATATACACATTTGGTTTATGATTCGTATGGGTATCTTCAATGAACCTAGTCGCCATTTTTGGTAGTTGCTTGCAGCAGTCAAACAGGGTCTTTGTATGATTACATACATCATTTGGGTCTGATCTGGGTTAATAAAATCTGCATATTGTTTGGGAGAAAGGAGATTACCAAATATTGTTTGTTTGGTATAAGTTTTACTATGATGCCAGGAAACGCCACCCAAGGCAATGTTTCTCCCCAGAAACGTTTCCGAAACGGAAACGTGGGGGGAAACACGGGGGAAACGAGGCAAACATTTCCAGAAACGTCTGCCACATTTCCAACGTTTTTTCAATTTTTAAAGTCAAAAAACTTCTTAAAAAATAAAAAATAAATGCATTTAATGAACCTAAACCTAATCTACTTACCTAGACTTGCTAAAGACACTTCCTAAAAGCTATATAATGACATCTTGGGTCCATTCTAAATCACACACTCATTTTCTCTTGCAAAATTCAGTTTTTCACTAAACTAACATTTAGCATTGTGAAGAGCAAAGAGACATCAAGGAGCAGTTTGAAGGAAGAGTTTTGAAGGTGCTACTAAGAGCTAAGAGCATCAAAGAGGAATTTCAAAGCAAATTTGGAAGCTTCAAGGAAGAAAAACCAAGTATTTTTCAAGTTTTTTTTTAAAGAAAATGTTAATGTGATCAATGATCATGAATGATGTGTGCATAATGCAAACATCATTCATGATCATTGATCATGATATCACTATGTAGATTTAATGTAGTGATTTTTAAACTCTATGCTTAAAAAAATAACATTTCCTTTGCGGTTTTTATATAAAAATCATTTATTGTTTTTTTTTAAATTATAAATATCATCCAAACTCTGTGTATGCTCACACCTCGCACCTATACGCTGAACTTGATGATCAAAAGCAAAATAGGATGAGTAGGGTTTTTTGTTGTTACTATTTTAAAAGTTTTTTTGTATTTTTTAAATTAAAAAAACCTGAACTCTGTGTATGTTTTCACCTCACGCCTTTACGGTGAACTTGGTGATCAAAAGCAAAATAGGATACATAGGTTTTAATAATTTAATTATTTTTCCTATTTTTTAAAACTAAAAAAATCTGAAATTTGTGTATGCTCTCACCTCGCGCCTAAATGGTGAACTTGGTGATCAAAAGTAGAATGGGATATGTAGGGTGTAGTAACTATAGTTATATTTAATATTTATTTTTATCTAAGTTTATGTTTTTATTTTAAATATTTTTCAATGTAGGTTTGATTATTTGAGATAAATGACATCCAGTTCAGCTTCAGTAGGAGGGCATGGGGAAGGAAGCCAAGGTGGGGATGTGCAAATTGTGGATCCTAGAGCTCCTCTTTGGAGACATGTGCAAGTGTTGGAGAACCTTGTTGGCAGTGGCTCTCGTGTTTGGGTGTGCAATCATTGCAATATTGAATTCAAAGCCTCATATACCCGACTCAAAGCTCATTTAATGGGGCAATCAGGAACGGGGATTAGAAAATGTGTCAAGGTTGAACTGAAATATATTTTGGCATATATGAAAGAGCAAGAGGAGGCTGATTTGCAAGCTTCAAAAGCTAGATTTAAAATCAGCTGCCTTTGCAAAATAAGGGTTCACAAAAACCACCCCACCTCATCAAACCATCCTTTTATCCAAGTTGCAGTTGAAACTCCTATAGAGGAAGAGAGCTTGTCACGAAAGAGAACCTCCAAAGGTCCAATAGAGCAAGCATTTGCAAATGAGAAGAGGGAAGTAGCTGATGAGTTGATTGCTCGATGTGTTTATGCATGTGGGTTGCCCTTCAATGTGTTGCGGTCACCATATTGGCAACAAATGGTGAGAAAAATTAATGATGCACCACAAGGGTATAAAAGCCCTAGTTATGAGAAGGTGAGAACATCATTGTTGGCGAAAGAAGTGGCCCATGTACATACTTCTTTGCAGCCAATTAGGGATTCATGGAAGGAATCAGGGGTATCTATCATTTCAGATGGATGGAAAGATGCCCGAAATAGACCCCTAATCAACATTGTTGCAGTGTGCCCTAAAGGGGCAATGTTCTTAAGGGTTGTTGATTGTGAGGGTGAAGTGAAAGATGCTCAATTTATTGCTAATATTTTGATTGAGGCTATTGAGTCAGTGGGCCCTCAAAACGTTGTCCAAGTCATCACGGACAATGCCAAAAATTGTAGAGCGAATAGGGCTGATTGTTGAAGGGAGATATGAGCACATTTTTTGGACACCTTGTGCAGTACACTCCTTGAATTTGATGTTACAGAAGATTGGCAAAATACCATGGATAGAGGAAGTGTATACAGAGGTAAATGAGATTCAAATGTTTGTCACAAATCATCATATGTCCCAGGCTATCTTTAGGAGGTTCTCAAAGTTGGAGTTGCTGAAGGTAACAAAAAAATTTGCTAGTTTCTAATTTTTATTTGCTAACTTTCTATGAAATATCAAATTATCATTTGAATTTCTTTTAAATTTAATTTTATATTTTATTAACTTGTTTTAATTTATTTTAATAGGTTGTTGAAACAAGATTTGCCTCTCACACGCTCGTCTTGAGATGACTTGTGAAGGTAAGACAAGCCTTGAGGCTTATGGTGATTGATGATGTTTGGTCCGTGTGGAGACAAGCAAACACAGAATGAGTCCATCAAAATAAAAACATTGATACTTGATGATGATTGGTGGGAAAAGGTTGCATACTTGCTCAGTTTTACTGAGCCTATTTTATCTATGATAGATATGCAAACACAGATAATGCTTGCATAGGGGAGATCTATGATGGCATTGACTCTATGCTTGAAAAAATTAGAGACATCATACAAAAAAAGAGCAAGATCCTGAAGAAAAATTCTACATTGAAGTTAAGACTGTGATCATGAGAAGGTGGAATAAAATGACCACCCATTGCATCTTCTAGCCTATGCCCTGAATCCCAAATATTATAGCAGTGAAATACTTGGGCTACCTGGTAGGCAAGCACCATACAATGACCATGAAGTTGCAACTGGAACTAAGGCAGCATTCCGGAGGCTTTTTCCTAATCCAGTTGTGACTACTGCGGTCCGCTATGAAATGGCATGCTTTGTCTCTTCATCTAATAGTAGCATGAGTGAAACAGATGCAGTAAGTGACAGGTACAAGATGACCCCATTCATGTGGTGGTATGTACATGGCCATGATGCCAAGTGGACCTGCAAACTATTGCCATTAAAGTCCTCTCACAGGTATAAAAATATTAAAATGAAATCAAAAGTTTGTTTATTGATTAAAAATGTATGTTCTTACTTCTTAGTAAATTAATATTATTAGTATTACTAATTGAAAATTTGTAACTTCTTTTTTGTAATAGAAGGCTAGCAATTCTTCAACAGAGCGGAATTGGAGTACATATAGCTTCATCCACTCAGCCAAATGGAACAAGTTAGCATCCAAGAAGGCTGAGGATTTAGTGTATGTACACTCCAATTTGTGCATCCTCTCACACAAGATTGAAGGCTATGTTAGAGGACCCAACAAACTTTGGGATATTGATCCTGAGAGTAGTGACTTTGATGCTTCTGCTACTACTCTTAGCCAACTTTCACTGTTTGGTATTGATGAAGAAGAATCGGGATCCACTGCACAAGGGGATGGAAAGTGGAGCTAGTGGGAGTCGAGCTGCAAGTGCTGTTCATGGAGATGATTATGAGGAAAATCTGGATGATATTTTCTAGAATCTAGAATCTAGATTATTATCATGTATATGTGAATCATTGAAATTGTAACCATGTTGAATGATGAGTCTTTAGACTCTTTAGAAGTTCAAAGTTCAATGAATACAAAATATTTTGAGTGCTTTATCAATTATCTCTTATGGTCTACAATTATAAAATGAGTATTATGCATATATTTATATATATATATATATATATATATATATATATATATATATATATATATTTTATTTTTTAATAATATATTGTACAGATGTTTCCGGTCGACGTTTCGTATCCAAGGTTTTTTGAAAATTGTCATTTCCACGTTTCGTACCCGTTTCCGTTTCCATTTCCTAGCATCATAGATTTGGAGATTTTGGGATCACTTTTCAATGAGTTTTTGTGGTTGAAAAAATTTGAACTTAATTTTTTTTTATAGTGCCATTCTTGTGGTCATTTTGAGCTATCATTTGCATTGTATCTCCAAGTATTTTTAAAAACATGGATTTTTTAAGTTTCAATTGTTTTTGGACAATAATTAATTCCGCCGGTCTGTATTTTGTTGATAAAGCATTTATTTTGCATTCTGTCTTCAAGGGTTTCAAGCGGTTGATATTTATGAAGATTTGTGTGTGAGAAATACTAAAATCTGAATTTTACATAGTTCACTTAGGGTTTTGGGGACCGAAAAACAGGTCACTACCTTAATTTTTGAATAAAATCAGATTGCTGTTATAAATTCCGGCAATGTTCCATTAGGGTTTTGGGGAAAATCCAAATTCCTCGAATTTGGGCCTGAAAGGGACATTACATCCACCGTGAATCTCACCCTCTTTAACAACTCGTTCCACTTATTCTAGTACACATCTCCATAAAATTTGATCCTCACATGAATGGTATAGCAATAAATGGATCAGCTGAAATGATCTGGATTTTAAAATGTCTTTTTCTTCTTTGAGCTCTTCGTACATCTTCTACAGATGTTCTTGTAGACTTGGCATATTTTCTCGCACCATTTTGGAAACACCAAATCTGAAACAACCATGAATCTGTGTTATCAGCACTAACTCCATCAGACAGTTCATCGTATCTGATTTGTGATAAGTAATCAGCTATCACAACTTTTGCCTTTCTTTATCACGATTGAAAATGTAAATTCCTACAGCAATAACAACCGTCATGATATTTTTCCATGGATTACTGTTTTGATTATAAGATACAACAGCACTTGATGGTCAACAACAAACGTGAATGTGGTTGCAAGTAATGTCAAAATTTCTGAATTCCTAATGCTTCCCTTTCTGTTGTTGTATAATCTCTTCTGATTTAGTGAATAATCTGATAGAAAAATATAATGGGTAATCCAACTTGTGTGATCCTCCTTGCACCAGCATACAACCATTGGCATAATTAGAAGAATCCACATGTATGCGAAATTCCTTATCCCAGTTTGGATGTGTGATAGAATGGGAGCATTAATTCACAATGTTTCAAGCTTTTCAAATGCTTCTTGCTACTTTTTGCCCCATTCAAACAATTCAGCCCAATGGGTGTGACAACCCTGCAAATTTTTTAATGAATCTTTGACAGTAGTATCTAATGGGTCCTTAAAACAATCTCGCTAACCCCACATATTTGAAACTAGGCAATTCACTTATTATGTTTAATTTTTCTGGATCAGTCTTCATACCAACTTTACACACCATCTGTCATGACAACTTACCTTATGGTACCAACAAATGACACTTCTTGGGATTTAAGGATGGTCTGCCTTACCAACATAAATGCATACATTGAGTGAATGCTCTCAAATGACCATCCTCTCATCCATGGATACACCGATCATCCAAAACAGCTTTTAAATCCTTTGTGGAGATATTTTGAAAAATTAACAAAATGGTCCTTTGAAATGTGGCTGGTTCATTACACAGCCCAAATACCATCCTATTATATGTATGTGCCAGATTCCAATAAAATTGTTGTTTTTCTCTTCCTAGGCTATACTAATCTAAATATAGCCTAAAAATCCATCTAAAAATGAATATAACTTGCGGCCTACAACATCGCAAATATTGTCCATAAAAGGTATTGAGAATGGATACTTCTTTGTTACCGCAGACCGCAAAAATCCCCCACATGTGATACCAAATCGGTAGTTGCTACTTTGCAAATTATCCCCACTTCTAGCATTCATCCTATTTCCCCATGTACTTGCACTACATAATAGGGATTTATTATGTAGGGTCTTCACCTAACGGGTATCGCTCCTAGTAGTGGGTCAATGTGGTGTACGCATAGTTCATTTTGAACTCCCTTTAAAAATTTATAATTGCATGAGAATGCCTCCTTATGCTCTGTAAATGTTTCCAGTGCTGCTTTTAGCAACTTATTTTCTAGATCTATTCCCAATGTGGTCATGTGTTTTTCTTTCATTCCCGAGTTACTTTTATGGGTGGGTGGCCCTGCATAAATGTATATCTTTTGCTTGTAGAAATTCATGTGGAGGCTGCATTTTGAAATTCCGCATCCCCTGTTTTGAATTTCCCTAAGTAGATAGATAATCATTTTCGTGCACTATTTCACTATGGCATATAGCTGTACAATCCCCTACAAAATATCTATCAGATATAGTGGTTTATTCCTAATCCAAGTCATCTGTGTTCTATCTTTTCCTCATTGTACACCAAATATGTTGGCTTGAGCATCTCATGTTCACACATGTTTGAGCGTTTTTCTAAGTGTCGTACACCCCCATCATCAACTTCAAAGTCATTATGGGAACCCCTATGAGAACTAGACTATTCTTCGCCAATTACTTGATCTCTTAGAGTGTCCATAGTCAATCATTCTCTGCCTAACTACAGCAGTCTAATTTTCCCAATAGTGGATAGCCTTAACTTATTCCATCCATGGGCATCCCATCCCAATATTGCATCATAATTTTTTATTTAAAAAAAAAAATTCTGAGAAAAATTATACTATAGAGAAATCAAATTATACATATTCGATTGTGTCAGGCATGAAAACTATTAGTCCAGACTTCGGAAGTATAAACATAAGCAGACATATAAGTAGCTAACATTGATGCAAATCTTTATCTAGAATTTTCTTAAGATCTTCTTGAAGCTTAGTTGACCACCATGGCAGGTGAAATTTTGGTTGTCAAAAGCCCAGTTTGCTAGTGCATCGACCACTTGATTGAGCTATCTAGGAGCATGATTGAAATGGATTTCTTGGAACTTATCCTTCAGCCTTTGAATTTTCCCCATCTCTCTAACGATTTGCTAATTTTTCCCCTGGAGCGCACCAGGATTGGATAACAAATTAACTATCAAAAGAGAATCAGATTCAACTTGAAGTTTTTGCCATGTAACGTGTAGAGCCTCTTGTAAACCCTCGTAAATGGCCTTAATTTCAGCTACATTATTCGTTGAATAACCCAATTTTTTTGCGTAGAAAAAGGCCATTGAACTGTCAAAAGACCTGCCTATTCCACCCATACTTGCATGACCCAGATTTCCTCAGGAAGCACCATCAATATTCAACTTTCCAAACCCAAACTAAGGAGTTGTCCACTTGTTATTCCTCTGTGCTTTCTTTCTTGGTTTAAAGGCAGTCATGGTGGTAGTCAAAGACTGTAAGTGAAGCATTTTGAAAATATGAACACACTCCAATGAAGGGTGTTGAGGAAGATGGAGCGTATGTTTAATAGATTCTGTCATATTCATATTTATCTTCTCCCACATGAAGGAATTGTCTCTATCTTCCTGTTGGAAAATTCTTCTATTTCTTTCCTTCCAAGTATTCCAGAGCAAGAGGGTTATGCCACTCCACAATGCTGGTAGAAGATTTTGACCCTTCATCAAATGTTTTCCCCATTCTCTGAACAAATGCTCAAGAGACTAGATACCACCCCCAGGGTATTGCAAACAACTTGGTAAGATGTTGTCATAGTTAGACTACAAAGGGAAACTAGATAAAAAGATGAGTAATGGTTTCATCATTCCCCAGACACATATCACATCTAAAAGGGCCATGAAACCCTCTTTTCATGAGTCTATCCCCAATGAGGATTCTTCTTCTTAAAAACAACTAGACAAAGAAACTTACTTTGGGCCATAGAGGTTGCTGCCACAGATGGTAAAAGATGTCCTTCAGAGGATGAGGAGCTGCTTGACAAAGAGAGTCATATCTGTAAGAGACCGTGTGGATCCCTGTGGAAGATTTTCCCCATGCTATAGAATCCAGTTTTGTAGAAGTTGAAAGAGGCCAGGCCCAAAGGATATTATCCATCATGTATATATGATCTGCCTCAAGTTGAAGCGGCCATTCATGAGTGGGAATTCAGCAATGTCCAATTCCCCACTGGTGAGTAGAAGGCTTACAATATTTGGCAACCTTAATCCACTCTTTTTCATGAAGAGGTTCCATAGCCCTCTTTAATTCGGGATACTGAATAATGAGTGTTGGATTTCCATCCCAAGAATCTATCCAAAAGTTGGTTGTTTGGCCATTATTGATGATCCAAAAGCAATGCCTCTTTATAAGTTGTTCTCCAAGGTGTATAACTGAAAGAATTGGGGATCCTTTAGATGAAAGAACTAGCTGAATGATCCTCCCAGGCGGGTTATTTTTGGCATATTTAGCTCTGATATTAGCAGCCCAGAAAGAGTGCAGAGAGACTAGCATTCGCCAATGTAGTTTGGCTACCAACGCTCTATTATGTTTAGAAGTAGATCTGAATCCTAATCCACCCTCTTTTTTCGGCTGACACAAAATCTCCCACTTCACTAAAGACCAATCTTTTCCTCTTGTACCCCACTCCAAACAAATTTCTGACATGAAGAGTCCATTTGTTAGAGAATCCCAACAGGTATATTCAAAATAGAAGTGATGTAGACCGGTAAATCCTGGAGGACTGCCTCGACTAAAGCCATTCTTCCTCCTAAGGAGAGTCATCTATTCATCCATTTCTGCAGTTTCAACTGGGCTTTATTGATTAACCAATGTCAATCTTTTAACTGTTTAGCAGCCAAAGGAACCCCCAAGTATTGGAGCGGAAGAGAGCCCTTTATAAAGTGAAAAATTGAAATATCCCTTGTGGGATACCACTTAGAAAAGCACAAAATACTGACAATTTACAGCCAAACAGAATTCTGATTTTCTAGAAAATAAAACTAGGGCAGCGAACAGAAATAAATCTATAACTCACAAAATACTTGCCCGAATCACTTGAAAAGTTATAAAAAGCTTGATAACAATAAAATTAACACTAGGAAATTATTTTTGGAATTTTTCAGATAATAGAACACTGCCAGAAAATTACAGCGTGCCCTAAACAGCTGGAAAACTTCTAAAATTCATATCTTCCCGAATACAAGTGCAAAAACTATGAAACTTTGGAAATAACATTTACAAATATAGAAGATGGTATTCCAACCTTCAGATCTGAAAACGGCCAACTGAAAACCCTCCAAATAAGGGCTGCAATCTCCAAAACAAGTCGCCCTTTTTGGTAGATGGTCAAAACCCCTTTGAAATCCTCTGGAAATGATGCCAAACCCTTCCTCTATTGCTGTCATAAGTCTGATATAAAAACTCACTGATTATCTTCACCAAACCTCTCAAAAACCCTCAAAACCTTATATCTGAAACCCCTCAAAATATCTCTGTGAATCAGCCTTGAAAACAGCTCCAAAACGACAAACTAGGGTAGATCTCTCACTACCGAAGAATGCCCTGCTAGCTAGGGATGGATCTCTCACCACCGAAGCTAGAGTTCCTGTGGGATCTCGCTCCACAAGCTGAAGATTTGCAAACAGCAGTTGCACATGAAAAGAAATAGTTGAGCATGCATAAAGTATCCTCTCCTTCCTCCCCTCAACTCCTTATATAACCTTTTCCAAGGCAAAAGAACCCTAAAAGGTCCTAGTCGCATTTTTCCTTAGGATGAGCCAATAACATAAAGTAACTTAAGTTACTTTTCACCTTTTAAGTCGCCATGGTCCAAAAGTGACCCCCAACGCAAAATTAGAACATAAGTACCATGTGGCCCCTCCCTAACGATTTTTGGAAAACATAACATCTAGCCCCTCCAAAACCACTTATGCACATGTCAATGAAGAATAATAATAAAATGGACTAGATATTCATACCCAATAGCCTCTAGAGTCTTTAGCCCCTTGGGTATGACCAAGGCTAAGACTAGGTTTGTACCTTGTTCACCCATCTCTGTTGGCGATCATCGAGATCCTTCTGCCCTAGGAAGAACCTCAAATTGTTGTGATCCGTACGAACCACAAATTTGCTACCTACAAGGTACTGCTTGAATTTGCCAAAGCATGCACAATGGCCAACATCTCCTTGTCGTAAATTGAGTACCCTCTCTCCATAGGGCTCAATTTCCGACTCTCATAAGTAATGGGGTGCCTATCCTGCATAAGGATTGATCCAATACCTTCTCCTCATGCATCACACTCAAGTACAAATGGGCGAGAGAAATCTGGCAATGCAAGAATGAGACATGAGTTCATCACCCCTGGTACCCACATCGAGATTGTCAATCTGTCCAATCCTTGCCAATCTAATGCCATCATCATGGGACCCGTCACTATCTCTTCCATCAACTCCTGGGTACGCAAGTCCACTTTGAATCCTGTAGAATCCCCTGGATCAACCTGTGAAGTAACCTGTATACGCACAAAGCGTGCTAACCCTCCCACATGACCCACATTAGTGTGAGAGTACAACTCATAATGTATCTCAATGTGTCCCATGGGGGAAAAATCCCAAGACTCCAATAAATGGTCAACCGACAATGTCAACTCTACATCGTTCACCTCCTGTGATGAGTGTGAACCTACTGAATAACCAGGAAACTGAGTCAACTCCATCCCTCCACTGACTAGCACATGGGTGAAATGCCCACTATGCCTAGTAGCAGTAAAATACATAGGAGTGTTATCCCATGTCGACTCGGAACATGATGAACTTGTAAGCTCCGATTTGTTATAACGACAAACCATACATCCCTGTATGAAGTTGAGGATATCCTCCCTCAACCCATGCCATCTGAATCTCTCTGATATGAGTCTGTAGGTCGCATCGAAGCTCAAGTGTCCAGTCACGAAAAAACAATGCACATGTCACAATATCTCCATCCTCAACCATGAATCTGACACAAGGTATAATCTGCCCTGATAGAATATCATCTCATCCTCCAATCTGTAGGTTTCATCCTGTATGTGATCATCCAAAATCTCACAAGTGTGTCGGTTCTTGGAGTACTCAACAAGCAAATGAGATCTCCAGTCTACCGAAACCTCAGATAACCAACATAATGATAAACTTAGATGATTTGAACCTGTAACCCCAATCTCTGTGACTGTCTCATGTGCAACACTACTGGTCACACCCACATCCATCATATTCCACATCGATCTGCAATAATAAAACCCCTCATCATGTCGGAAAGTCCTCTCCATCCCCTCAGCTGCAACCACCCTAGGTGCCCCTGTAGATAATCCCCTCAAAATCACATTCCTGTCCTCGGACTTAAACTTCAGCTCTGTCGTCTGAAAGTTAGTCCAAAACTCACCAAAAGAGTGAAGCCACTGCACTCCTAGAACTATGTTGGTCACTCCCATACCAACAATGTGGAAATCATCGGTAACTGTGTAGTTACCCATGGTGATGCTCAATTGTGGAACTTTCCATGTGCATCTCATATACTCTTCATTGGCTACAACAATGTTGAAGCCCTCAAAGTCCTTCGTCTGCAAACCTCATTTCTCAACCAATGATCCATCAATAAAGTTGTGGGTAGCCCCACTGTCAATAAGTAACACAACTCGCTGACCCTGCATAACTCCTCTAATCCTAAATGCCTTGTACATCAGATTACTAGACAATGTGGCTATAATCTCCCGAGGAAAAGTCTCCTCCTGCACCGCATCAGCACTATCCAACGCAACTCCATCTCCATCATCCATCTCGCAAGTCTCTAACTCCTCACCTCTGTCACCCTCACTATCCTTGAAGACCTCAATGAATTGGGCCTTCCCTCTACCTCTGCAATCATGTCCTGGAACCCAAGGTGTGCGGTAATCGAAACATAGTTTCTTTCGCCTCAACTCATCTCTGTCCTCTCAGGAAATGACTAGCTTCTTAGCCACCTCCTGCCTCGATGGAGGCTCCCTCTGCTGAAGTTCGTCTGATCCAAATGGAGGTTCCCTTTGCTGAACGCGAGGTGGAACCCTCGACTTTGGAGTGGATAACTCCAAGTCTCGAGATCTCCTAATAGCCTCATGCAAAAAAGAAGGCTCAAATGCCTTCACAAACCCAGCGAGAGCATCTGTCAAACCTGCTGTGAATAGTGAAATCAACCTTATCTCCGTAACATTAGGTACCATGACTGATAATCTCTGAAAATCTGCGATATACTGATCCAGGGATCCAATCTGTCTCAAATGAGTCAACTCCCTAAAATACCTGTCAAGGTCCCTCCTATCAAATCTACTCACTAGCCTCTGTGTGAACTCTGCATACGTAGCAATATGTATGTGCCCCTGTGTAATCAATCCATAATGCCACCAGTCATGAACATCTCCCTCGAGATCTAGGATTGCTTACTTAATTGCACCCTCTTTGTGCATGAGATTCAAGTCGAAGTATGTCTTCAACTTCTGAACCCAAGATTATGCAGTACACTTCTTGGAACCATCGAAGTGTGGAATGGAAATCTGTCCCAATCTCCTTTGCAACTCTGGTACCTATATCTGATAATCTCTCCTAGGCATGTTGCCAATCTTCATTTTGCAATATTCCTGGAATGGCATGTTATCACGAAAGCCATCACTCAAGGTCTAGTACCTGTTATCCAAAATTCACCCCTCAAGGTAATTTTGATAACATGCATCAAATTCTTTAGTCCCAAGCAAATAGATTGATTTAAGGCCTGAAATCGTGTTTTTGGGGCCCCCTTGGCTTCCTTCTAACTCTCCCATCCAAGAAGAAAACCCAACGAGTTAGAAAAGGTGAAAAAATTGCAAAAAAACCAAGCTTAATCGGCCGAAAAAATGAAGAAAATCGCGCTAAGTCATTCTAGTCCGCCAAGCGGTCTGCATGGGACAGTTGGGACGTCAGGACACAAATACGCGCCGAAAATCTACCAGGCGGTCGCACAGCAGTTGGAGCAGTTGGGTACGCAGAGGACGCGGATCGGTCGGACAAGTCGGATTTCGGCGAACCGGTGAAAAAGTCGGAAAAGATAGACTAATTTGTTTTCACGACGGTTTGGGACATCTGAGGCCAAAGGTACGCGGAGGATGCGAACCGGCCGGATTCGCACAAGTCAGTCCATTTCGGGTGGTTCAGTCCTAGGCAGTTTGGGACAGTTGGGAAAAAAGTCTGGGACAGTTGGGCCAAAAGGTACGTACTGGGACATGCCAAAAGTACGTGAGGGACGCAAAAAGCCGAAAGAGCCACCAACGAATGGAATCTTGCCACGTGTCTTCACCTCAAATAGGAACAAGGAAGCCCAAATCGGCCGAAGCAGGAGATTTTCATTTGGGACATCCGGGCCAAAAGTACGCAAGGGACGCGAGGGACACGCAAAAAGCAGAATCGGCCGAAGGCAAAGAAGAAAAGTCAACGTTTGACCCGTGAACTTCAAATGGCCATAAACTTTTGACTCCGAGCTCCGATTTTCAGGTAAAATTGGACTTTCTGGAACGAGCACGACGTCCTCTATGCCACAAAAAAGATTTATTATTTTTAATGAGGGAAAGGATATATTTAAGGATAACCCGAGAAACATATTCAGATCCAATCAGTTAATGCTCATTCCTGTCAAATGATAGAAAACGTCTGCCAGACCCAAAACAACTGCCCGCACTCAGAAGGCCATAACTTTTGCATTTCTCAACGAAATCGCACAAAATTGGTACCGTTGGAATTGTGGCTCCGAGCCCGATGCACAACAATCAATAAATTCCATATTTGATGAGAAATTGATCGAGATTTTTTATAAAACGTGGCTGGGTTCATAACAGTGTTTTATTTGGTGGTTGGGAGTGCAATTAAGAGGCATGGTCATCATTATTTCTCTGCTGCAGCACCTGGGACAGTATGGGGATCCTTTCAACAACCAAGTAATATATAATACATTTCACTCCATTTAATGCCTCTTACAAGTGGTGGAAGGACATATTTCGGGATTTTCATTTTCCCTTCTCTCTCCCTTCTCATTTTTCTATAAATTGGAGTGATGGGCTCATTGTAAGGGGGAGAGTTTTTCAGATAGCAAAGCTCTATCAAAATTTCTTTGTGAAGCCAATGTGCTGCAGGCCCTTGTAGTGGACTCCTTGCATGGTGATCCAGGCCCTTATCTTGTAATAGATTGAACTGTGCATATCATGAAGCAATAAAATATCAGTTTGTGGATGTATCTTCCCCTGCTGTGTTTTCTTGCATTCTTCTTGCCCCTTTAATCTTTCTACAAGAATATTGTGTCTATTATTATGTTCTTGCAGGGATCCATTATCATTGTGTATGCTTGGAATATCATTGTGAATGCATTTTGCTAGATTATGGAGAACTGTCATCACCTCTTCTAGTGTGCACTTTGCTTCTGTATTTCACGCATTTGGAGACTACTCTCACACCCTCCTTTTCTGGTGTATCACCGCTTTAGTGTAGGATTTCATTTTATGCATTCTCTCTCCCTGGTCCCTTGGAAATTTAGATTAGAATAGTTAGTTTCCCCTGCATTAGAGTAGATTGTGGCAGGTAGTTTAGGAGCAAGAACCAGCTTTCTCTGGAGGTCTATCTCAAGTAGCAAGTCCCACAACTTGGAGATAGTACCCATGTTATCCAATCACACCATGAGTTCAAGTATATGCACTTGTATAAACATAAGGGTGCTGTGATTTGGTGATAACAGTTCTGGCACGCCCGGTGGGACCTTAGAGGTCTTCACTTTCATTGCAACAAGATCGATGTGCACTTGTTGTAAGTTCCAGCTTTGAAGGAGCTTTAAAATCACACATCTGGCGACTCCAAAAGAGGCATAATCCGCTGGTTTCAGTAGTCCAAGCCTGGAAAATTTATGAGAAGAATACAGACCAGGTCAAGAACTAGGGAGGAAGGATTGTTTGTTTATCTACACCTATCTCCAGGCAGAGAAAGAAGGGGAAGAAGAGCTCAAAGATCTCCATCTCCACCTAATAGAACCTTGTCTACACCTCCACCTGGTAGACCTTTCTCGCATCAACAAGGGTTCTCAGGCCAATCAGAATGGCGCAACCACCGAATCCCTTTGTCAATTTCACTGGCAGCAGCCCACTTGCCCTCAATGCACAGAATCCAGTTCCAATTGCAGCGTTGAAGAACATTCCATTTTTCACTGGAGAAAATCATACCACTCCTGGTGATCATGTCAAAGACATTGCTAACGTCTGTGCAATCCATGAGATAAATGAAATGGATGTGGCTGTCAAATTGCTGGCATCTTCGTTCAAAGGGAAGGCATTGCAATGGTTTAGGAGCCTTGGAGTTGGTTCTATCACAAATTGGAATCAGTTATGCATAGTTCTCCATGAGCAGTTTGGGGAAAAGGGAGACAATTTGTCTCTACTAGAACAATTGACAACTATCAAGAGAGCTCCCAACGAGCAGCTGACTGACTTCAACTTCAGATTTCAAAGGTCTTGGGATAGGATTCCAGTGGCAGTCAGGCCAGCAGCAGAAGGTGCTTTTCTATACTATCTTAAGGCTTTGAATTTTGATATTTCTATGTTAATTCAATCTATGGGAGGCACAACCTTACCTGCTGCTTATAGCATTGCCATTAGAGCTGAAAACTATCTTATTCAAGCTGGTAAACTGGCTCCTAGGCCTCCCATGCCCTTGTATCCAAACTTAGAAAATCCAAGCACTAGTCAAGCACCCACTTTGGCTCCTATTCCCACTCCTAGAAATCAAAGTTCAAATGAAACTTCTACTTCATCCTCTAGTGCTTCAAATGAACTCCAAGAGGTCATGAAACAATTGCAAAATTTGGGAAATGAGCTGGTTACTATCAAAAGACAGCAAGCTCAAAGTGCTAGACCGTATCAGCCTCAAGGTCAGTACCAGGCTAGGCCCCATACCAACAAAATAGGTCACCAATCTCAGGCTGCAAATCAAAATCAAAGCCAAGTAAGGCCTCCCGCTAATAGACCATTTCAGCCCTATAACCCCAATGTCATATCTGCTTCTAAAGCATTGGTGCCAGTCCAAAATAACATGGCCCAAGAATATGATTGGTGTTTCCCATGCAGTCAGCCACATAACCAATCAATGTGCTTTAACGGTGCATTAAATCAGGCTCTTATGGTGCAAACCATTGGTGGAGGGTCGCAAGAGTCCAGCCACGAAGAGGATCAGCAGCAAGAAACACCTCAGCAAGGAACATCTCCAAATGAAACTACTCTTGTCAATTGGCAGGCTGAAGATTTCTGTGGTATGAATCAAATACCCTCTCAAAGTGTTGCAGCCAACACAAGGTCAAAGAGGAGAAATTTGGGTGAAGAACAGCCATTGGCTCCAAGTAATCCACGACCTTCTATCACTCCACAAGTGGTTGGTAAACAAAATTCAATTCCAAACATGCAAAGGGCAGCCAAGGACAGCTCCTAGGCCAACTCAAATACCAGTTGTTGCTGCCCATGTGCAAGGAATGAATGTGCAAACTAAGGGACAGCAAAGGGATCCTTCATCACCATTCAGTATCATTGATCAGATGAAGAAGACAAATGTAAACATATCAATGTGGGAATCACTATCTATCCCAGGCCAAAGAGATTTGCTACAAGCTGCCATGAAGGACTGGTCAACTTCAAATCAACAGGTCCAAATGCAAGAGAAGGTACTCACAAATGCTGCCCAGCCTGAAGGGAATCATGGAGGACAGCAAGGTAAAATGTTGAAGCCCCCTCCTTTTTATGTCTCATTAATCATTGGAAACCAATTGGTGCACAATTGCATGATTGATTCCGGGGCAAGTAGCTCAGTGATGCCCAAGCAAATAGCTGATCAGCTAGGACTCCAATATGAAACCATATCCAAGGGTGTAGTGCAATTAGATGGGACAGCAGTGACAACGGTTGGAGTAATCAAAGGTTTGAGCCTCACACTGCACGCATGTCCCAACGTTGTAGTGTTACAAGATGTATCAGTCATAGACCTTCCACCACTCTTTGCCCTTGTGCTTGTCAAGAGACTTCACTGCTAAAATTGGAGGCTATCTTTTGGCGGATTGGTCACACATGTTGTTTAGAACAAGGTATGGAACTAAGGCCACAATCAGATCTGAACCTATTGCAAACTTTCACATTGAGCCTTACACTCCAAGCCAAATCAATACCAACTGTTCAGCGTTTGATCAAGAAGATTATCCAAGCACTGATGAAGCTGACACCAAGGTTGGAAGCATCCCAGATTTGACTCTTGATGAATGGGAAAGCAAGGTGCATGCTTTTGATCCTTATCAAGAAATAGAAGAATCTGAGCTAGGAGTTTATTGTTTACATGAAGAGAATCAACCTCTCCCCAGCATCACCAAGCTAGATCATAAAGACAAGAATGAAGTATGGCAATTGTTCTTTGATGGGTCAAGGAGTAGACAAGGTGCAGGAGGAGGAGCTATGCTCATTTCACCACAAGGTATAAAGTATTACTTCAGCCTTCCGTTTTCCAGTTTTCTTGCTCAAACAATACAGCTGAGTATGAAGCCTTAATTCATGGATTGCACTGGGCAAAGAAGAAAGGCATCAGGAATTTACAAGTATTTGGTGATAGTGAGCTGATCGTAAACCAAGTCAAAGGAAAAAATGCTGCCAAAAATGATCTGTTGAAGAACTACAAAAATCAGGTATGGGATCTTATTGAATATTTTGAAGCTTTTAGCATCAATTCCATCCCAAGAAAAAAGAATGAAGCAGCGGACAGGCTGGCAGCAATTGGGGCTGCATTTGATGTTGTAGAAAGTATCAAAAGTGAAGAAATCTCAGCCTCATATCAAATTGGTTGTGAGACCAGCTGTTCCGGATAACAATACAAGTTGGCAAGTCTTCGAGAATGATCAGCAAATTGTTAATTTCCTGCAAGAAGAAGCTGAGTTCTCTGTGAGGAATCAAGACAAGCTGGAGCAGCAGTATGGTGACCAAGTGGTGCAGCTGAGAACTAACAAATTACCAAAAGGCCTCATAACCTTGGAGTCAATCTTCAACCCGAATGATCAGTTCTGGAAGGAGAAAGTGAACATTCAAGTAAAGGGTGAAGATTCAAAACCTATTTTAGTAGATGAAGGCAAGACATTGCAAATTGGCAAAGTAAGTACTCCACAAGAGAAATCTGATTTTGTTCAGCTTTGTCAAGAGTTCCCAGATGTCTTTCTTGGACTTACAAAGATCTAAGAGGTTTCAACCCAAAGTTGGCACAACATACTATTGAGTTGGATCCAGAATCCAAGCCTGTCAGGCAAAAGCAAAGGCCAGTGAATCCCCATATTGAACCTCTCATGAGAAAAGAGTTAAGCAAGCTTATTGAGGCCAGTATCATCTTCCCCATCAAACACTCAAGTTGGGTTGCAAACTTGGTGCCAGTAAGAAAGAGAAATGGAGAAATAAGATTGTGTGTGGACTTTCGCGATCTAAATAGAGCATCACTCAAAGATCATTATCCGCTTCCATCAATGGAACAAATATTGCAGGTTGTAGCTGGTTCAGAAAGGTTTTCATTGCTAGATGGATATTCAGGCTATAATCAGATAATGGTGAAGGAAGAAGATCAATTCAAGACGGCCTTCACTACAAAATGGGGCACGTATGCTTACAAGAAGATGCCATTTGGACTGTCAAATGCCGGAGCAACATTCCAGCGAGCTATGGATATGGCGTTCAAAGGCTTGATCAACAAGATAGTGCTGGTATACCTAGATGATATCACTGTCTTCTCAAAGAATGCAGCAGACCATCTCTTTCACCTCAGACAAGTGTTTCAGAGGTGTAGAAGGTTCGGAGTGTCGTTGAATCCAAAGAAGTGTATATTCTTGGCACACGAGGGAAAATTGTTGGGTCACATTGTCTCTAGGGAAGGGCTAACAATTGATCCTGAAAGGGTTGAAGCCATCCGAACACTTCCATTGCCACACCACAAGAAATCTCTTCAAAGCTTCTTAGGAAGGATAAACTTTGTCTGCAGATTTGTGCCTAATTTTTCCACTCTTGTGAAGCCTTTAACAATGATGTTGAAGAAGAGTCTAGCATTCAAATGGACAGCAGAAGGCAAAGAGAGTTTTGAAAACATCAAGCATGCAATATCACAAGCTCCAACTCTTATCAACCCAGACTTTTCAAAGGACTTCATGTTGTATGCGTTTGGAGGATCAGATACAATCTCAGCTATCTTGACACAGCTGAATAGAGAAGGTTCAGAACAGCCCATAGCATTCTTCAGTCAAACCTTGGAAGATTATGAAATAAAGTATTCTTTCATCGAAAAGCATGTCCTTGCTGTCATCAGGAGCTTGAAGAAGTTCAGACATTTGGTCTCAAACAATAAGATTCAACTGCTAGTGTCTCATGCTAGTGTCAAGGACTTCCTCCTAAACAAGGATTTAAACGAAAAGAGAGCAGGTTGGATCACTCGGGTGATGGAATATGATATTGAAATCAAAGTGACCAAGCTAGTTCGTGGCAAAGGCTTGTGTGAGCAGCTCGCTTCCAAACAACCAGACGGGTCAAAAAGTGAAGAGGATGTTGTCCTACTACTACAGAATGATCAAGAACAACCAGCTGATGATGCACTCATCCCATGTTGGACTCAAGACTTGGTGCATTACCTCCAAACAAGGCTTGTGCCCTCCAGAAGTGAGCAAGGCAAAGAGGAGATACTTTAGATTACAAGCTATCCCGTATGTACTCATTAATGGTATCTTGTTCAAGAAGGACATCAATGGTGTTCTATTAAGATGCATTGGAACAGGTCAAGTTGAGAAAATTTTACACGAGTTCCATGACGGGGAAGCAGGAGGCCACTTTGCTCCACAAGTGACAGCTCTCAAAATCATGAAAGCTAGTTACTATTGGCCTACTGTGTTCAATGATTGCTACTCATGGGTTAAGAAATGCAAGAAATGTGCATTCTTCAAAGGGAAAGAAAGGTTAGCAGCGCTGCCCCTTCATCCAATTTCAGTAGATCAGCCATTCATGCAATGGGGATTGGACTTCATTGGGGTTATCAATCCCAATTCAAGTCAAGGCCACAAGTGGATTCTTACAGCAACAGATTATTTCACCAAGTGGACCGAAGCAGTGGCACTCAAAGAGGAAAATGAATCCAATATCTTAGATTTCTATGAAGGGATAGTCACGAGGTTTGGTGCCCCTGCCACTATCATATCAGACAATGCATTGGCATTCCTTGGCACAAAGATCACTGAATGGGCTGTCAAGAATTGTGTGTATCTCAGCACTTCATCGAACTATTACCCTCAGGGTAATGGCCAAGCCGAGTCTACGAACAAGAATCTACTAAGAATCATCAGAAGGACTCTGGATGAAAATCAAAGGACTTGGCACGCAAAGCTCAAATCAGCCCTATGGGCTGATAGGATCACACCCAAGAGGTCTACAGGAAGCTCTCCATACAAGCTTGTGTACGGGAAAGAAGCAGTTCTACCTATATCACTCGAGTTGCCAGCATTAGAACTCATGAAACAATTGGAACTAGCTGAGTTTGAACCCATGGAGGTTAGATATGCAGAATTAATGGAGCTCCAAGAAATTAGAGAGCATGCAGCCCAGGAAATAAAGAAGGATCAAGCCTTGATCAAGAAGACTTTTGATAGGAAAGCCAAGGCTAGAACCTTCCAAATTGGAGATCTAGTGTTGAAATGGGATGCAGATCGTGCAAAGCTGGGAAAGCATTCCAAGTTTGATGCCATTTGGAGTGGCCCATACATGATCATTGAATGCAAAGGTAGCAATGCTTTCTGACTGGCTAAGTTGGATGGTGAAGAATTGCAGATTCCGGTCAATGGGATCTATCTCAAACGTTGCTACTAGAAAGATAGCTTTTCACCCTTGTAAATATTAATTTAGAATTTCCATTCCTCTAAGTGCTTATGCACATTGTACTACTGTTAGAGTAGTTTTTATTTCCCTAAGTGCTTGTGCACATGTCCTATTGCTTCTAGTATGTGCATGTTTGCAGTTCATCGAGCCTTCGGAAAAGAATTTGCAGCCACAGGGAAGAACCAGCTCAACAAATGTTTCAATAGCTCAAGGACACAGGTTTTCAAATTTCAGATCAGCTGAGAGGTTATCAAACAGACTCCATGCCCAATGGATTGCTACAAGCAGCTGGCCATTCTTCATCTAGCAGGTAGATAACCCCGCTGAGTCGCCAAAATTGTTATCCAAAATTCACCCCTCAAGGTAATTTTGATAACATGCATCAAATTCTTTAGTCCCAAGCAAATAGATTGATTTAAGGCCCAAAATCATGTTTTTGGGGGCCCCTTGGCTTCCTTCTAACTCTCCCATCCAAGAAGAAAACCCAACGAGTTAGAAAAGGTGAAAAAATTGCAAAAAAAACCAAGCTTGGGGCTGAAAAAATGAAGAAAATCAGCTAAGTCCTAGTCGGCCAAGTCCATGGGACAGTTGGGACGTCGGGGCACGAATCGGCCGAAAAGCCAGTCTGGGCAGCAATTGGGATGTCAGGACGTCGGGACGCGCGGGACGCGAAAAGCCGAACCAGCCGAAAGTGGAAAAAAATCACTAAGTAGTTGTTTCGAGCGGTTTGGGACATCGGGCCAAAAGTACGCGTGGGACGCGAACCGGCCGAAAAGCCGAAAGTCGAGTCCATTTCGGGCGGTTCGGAGATATTTGTCCTTGACGGTTTGGGACATCCAGGCCAAAGGTACGCGGAGGACGTGAACTAGCTGATTTGGCCGAAACAAGCGACTTTCGTTCAGGACATTTGGGCCAAAAGTACATGAGGGACGCAAAAAGCCGAAAGAGCCGCCAACGAATGGAATCTCGCCACGTGTCTTCACCTCAAACAGGAACAAGGAAGCCCGAATCGGCCGAAGCAGGAGATTTTCATTTGGGACATCTGGGACAAAAGTACGCAAGGGATGCGAGGGACGTGAAAAGCCGAAGTGGCCGACAGCAAAGAAGAAAAGTCAACGTTTGACCCGTGAAACTTCAAACGGCCATAACTTTTGACTCCGAGCTCTGATTTTCATAAAATTGGACTTTCTGGAATGAGCACGATGCGTCCTCTAGGCCGAACCAAAAAACTGATTTCTTATTTTTAATGAGCCTGTAGATATATTTAATTAATAGAAACATATTCGGCTCCAGTCAGTTAATGCTCATTCCCGTCAAATGACAGAAAACGCCTGCCAGACCCAAAATAGCTGCCCGCACTCAGAAGGCCATAACTTTTGCATTTCTCAACTAAATCACACAAAATTGGTACCGTTGGAATTGTGGCTCTAGAGCCCGATGCACAAAAATCAAGAAATTCTGATTTGATGAGATATATATTGAGATTTTTCCGGAAAACGTGGCTGGGTTCATAACAGTGTTTCATTTGGTGGTTGGGAGTGCAATTAAGAGGCATGGTCATCATTCTTTCTCTGCTGCAGCAATGGGATAGTATGGGGAGCCTTTCAAAAAAGTAATATATAATCATTTCACTCCATTTAATGCCTCTTATAAGTGAGTTGAAGGACAGATTTCGGGATTGAGCATTTTTCCCTCTCTCTTCCCTTCTCATTTTTCTATAAATTGGAGTGTTGGGCTCATTGTAAGGGGAGAGTTTTCAGATAGCAAAGCTCTGTCAAAATTGCTTTGTGAAGCCAATGTGTTGCAGGCCCTTGTAGTGGACTCCTTGCATGGTGATCCAGGCCCTTATCTTGTAATAGATTGAACTGTGCATATCATGAAGCAATAAAATATCAGTTTGTGGATATATCTTCCCCTGCTGTGTTTTCTTGCATTCTTCTTGCCCCTTTAATCTTTCTACAAGAATATTGTGTCTATTATTATGTTCTTGCAGGGATCCATTATCATTGTGTATGCTTGGAATATCGTTGTGAATGCATTTTGCTAGATTATGGAGAACTGTCATCACCTCTTCTAGTGTGCACTTTGCCTCTGTATTTCACGCATTTGGAGACTACTCTCACACCCTCCTTTTCTGGTGTATCACCGCTTTAGTGTAGGCTTTCATTTTATGCATTCTCTCTCCCTAGTCCCTTGGAAATTTAGATTAGAATAGTTAGTTTCCCCTGCATTAGAGTAGATTGTGGCAGGTAGTTTAGGAGCAAGAACCAGCTTTCTCTGGAGGTCTATCTCAAGTAGCAAGTCCCACAACTTGGAGATAGTACCCATGTTATCCAATCACACCGTGAGTTCAAGTATATGCACTTGTATAAACACAGGGGTGCCGGATCCTTCACGAAAGAAGGTTTGTAAATCCCCAAAGGCCTGGTAGAAGAATGGGGAGACCGTTGCCCTGAATGTCCATCCTCACCTCTTTGACCATGTTGTCCCATATTGCTATTTTCTTCTCTCTCCGTATGAGCATCAATCATGCCCTATGCTAATCTCTCAGTGAGCAGGCTTAAATAGAGATTGGTAGTCTCTTGTTGCTTTATCATGTTGGTGAACAATTGTTTCATCAGATCTACACCCATATCTTCACTGTCTTTGTCTCCCATTTTTCAACCCCAACAGGCTGGAGAAACAACTGCTATGATACCACTAAAATATCTCTTGTGGGATACCACTTAGAAAAGCACAAAATACAAACAGAATTCTGATTTTTGCAAAAAATAAAACTAGGGCAGCAAACAAAAATAAATTTATAACTCACAAAATACTTGCCCGAATCACTTGAAAATTTATAGAGAGCTTGATAACAATAAAACTAACACTAGGAAATTATTTTTGGAATTTTTCAGATAATAAAACACTGCCAGAAAATTACAGCGTGCCCTAAACAGCTGGAAAACTTCTAAAATTCATATCTTCCCGAATACAAGTGCAAAAACTATGAAACTTTGGAAATAACATTTATAAATATAGAAGATGGTATTCCAACCTTCAGATCTGAAAATGGCCAACTAGAAACCGTCCAAATAAGGGCTGCAATCTCCAAAACAAGTCGCCCTTTTTGGTAGATGGTCAAAACCCCTTTGAAATCCTCTGGAAATGATGCCAAACCCTTCCTTTATTGCTACCGTAAGTCTGATCTGAAAACTCACTGATTATCTTCACCAAACCTCTCAAAAACCCTCAAAACCCTATCTCTGAAACCCCTCAAAATATCTTTGTGAATAAGCCCTGAAAACAACTCCAAAATGACAAGCTAGGATAGATCTTTCACTACCGAAGAATGCCCTGCTAGCTAGGGATGGATCTCTCACCACCGAAGCTAGGGTTCCTGTGGGATCTCGCTCCACAAGCTGAAGATTTGCAAACAGCAGTTGCACATGAAAAGAAATAGTTGAGCATGCATAAAGTATCCTCTCCTTCCTCCCCTCAACTCCTTATATAACCTTTTCCAAGGCAAAAGAACCCTAAAAGGTCCTAGTCGCATTTTTCCTTAGGATGAGCCAATAACATAAAGTAACTTAAGTTACTTTTCACCTTTTAAGTCGCCATGGTCCAAAAGTGACCCCCAACGCAAAATTAGAACATAAGTACCATGTGGCCCCTCCCTAACGACAAAACATAACATCTAGCCCCTCCAAAACCACTTATGCACATGTCAATGAAGAATAATAATAAAATGGACTAGATATTCATACCCAATAGCCTCTAGAGTCTTTAGCCCCTTGGGTATGACCAAGGCTAAGACTAAAATTTGGCCCTTAGGCTCTTGGCAAAGGAAAGGGGACATTACAAAAATATCAAGAATTTGTTCCTCGTCTCCTAGAGCAATGGAAGAAAATGATACTAGATTTTGGCATGATTGACCAATTGACTTGTGGTTGTAGAGAAAGACAATGTTTTTTTGCATATATGAAGCTTCTAGACAAGTAGTGTTCCCGATGAGGGTAGAATCATCAACAAACTATAAGTGATGCCACTAATCTTCTTATCTTAACAAGCTTTGTTGCTTTGGTGGCCAATCTTCCAAGGCACTGTGCCAAAATAATAAAAAAGGAAGGGAGATATAGGGTCACCTTGTCATATAACCTCTAGAAGCTGAAAAAATATGAGTTGGGCTGCCATAAACCAGTCTCAAAAATGAAACTGAAGACAAGCAAGCTTGAACCCATTCAATGCAATCCCAGGAGAAACCAAACTGCGCCAAACCTTTACTATAAAAAACCCCAATCCACTCTGTCATAGGCTTTGGAAAGATCAAGCCTAATGAACATAGAAGGGGATTTCAGGATGTCCATAGAATGAAGTGCTCCTGTGCTAACACTATCTCATCATGGATTTGCCGACTTGGCACAAATCCCCCTCGTTCAAGAGATAATAAAATATGCAGAAGAGGTTTCAGTTGTTCCGTCATATTGTGGTAATAATTTTGTACAACACATTACATAAAGCTATAGGCCTGAATCCTGAAATATTTGTAACTTCAAAGACTTCAAGAATCAAAGCTATAAATGTTTAATTAATTTCTTTTAACATGGTTTTAGCAGTTCTCACCTCTTCCACAACTTGGAGAAGCTCAATTTTAAGGACATCCTAGAAAGTTTGATAAAACTCTATCAGAAACCCATTTGGGCGTGGAGTCTTTGCTTTTTTCATACTAAAAACCACCCGTTGTAATTCACTTTCTGTGACAGGATTAGTGAGCCTCATATTATCCTGAGCAGAGATAAGTCTCGGAATGGTGGCCAGAACCTCTGTTTGAGCTGCCTCATCAAGTGGTTGAGCTGAAAATATTTGGGAAAAATACTCTTTAGCGATGTTTTGTATTCCTTTCAAGGAATACTCTTTCTTACCATCAGCTCTGACTAAAGAGGTGATATGATTATTAGTCCTTACCAGCAAGGATTTATGAAAAAAGGCCGTATTTTTGTCTCCCTCTTTTAACCACTGTACTCTTGACTTCTACTGCCATATAATCTCTTCTCATTTTTCCCATTCATGAAGACCGCCTTAGAGGATAGTTCTTGTTGATGTAATTCAGCACTACTTCCTGAAGTGCAGATTTTATAATTGAGCTCCTCTAGATGTTTGAGAATCTGGTGTCTTTTTTTCTTTGATATCCCCAAACTTCGTCCAATTCTAGGTTTTCAATTTGATTTTAAAGTAATTCAGGCACTTGACAAAGGAGTCCTAATGGGTGTCATAGGCTTACTTTCCATCCACCACTGATGGATAAGATGACCGATGTTGTCCTGACGAAGCCACATCAGTTGAAATCTAAATGGGGCTAAACAAGGGGATGTTCTTCCTATCTCCAGACAGACTGGCCAATGATCAGAATTATTTTAATATGCTTTCCAATTTTCATCAGTAAAAAAAGGGGTTGACAGGTCCCTCATCCTTGGATTAGTACAAAATGGGGCTAAACAAGGGGACGTTCTTCCTATCTCCAGACAGACTGGCCAATGATCAGAATTATTTTAATATGCTTTCCAATTTTCATCAGTAAAAAAAGGGGTTGACAGGTCCCTCATCCTTGGATTAGTACTAAAAATAGATTTCATTTATAATTTCCAGGCTCTTTCCATCCGTCAAAAACAAAATCTTGATACACGACTATTTTTAAAAACAACCACTAATCGGTCATTCCCAGGGTGCAACAATTTTCAGCATCTAGTGGTGGAGTCCAAACAACAATCTTCCACAGCACCCGGCAGCACACCCAAAAAAACTGCAGTGAAAAACGCCAATAAAGAAAGACAGACAAGTCCTTAGAACAAGACAGATAAGTATTTTCCATTCTAATTACTACAAAACTTAAATTATTCTTTTTCCCGCTATCATTATTTTTTTGGCTAAGCAAAATACCTAATGAAGCAATTTTTTCTCCATTTCCTAACTTAAGTCTAAAAATATTGTTTTATTAGCAATGGTTTTCCCAGCTTCTTCCACACTTTTTCCAGTAATATATTCATGCCATGTCCCCCATCAATTAAGGCGACTGGGAGAACCACATCCCCTATTTGAATTGTACCAGTTATGTTTCCAGGGAGAAATGGCAATGGGGGGGGGAGGGCTCATTTCCCTGCAATGTAGGATTTTAATGATATCTGTTTAAAAAATGACAACAAGAAAACTGAGGAATCCATTTTCTGCAGACAAAAAACCTAATAAACTAGAAAGAAAAATAATCACTTAGGAGCCCTTTTAGGCTTGTTAGGGCTGCAATTATATTCTTACTTTAGTTTTTTTTTTTTTTCCTGATTTAGTTGGCTCGGGTAACATTTTCACATATAAGTATTAACTTTACATCTTAATGTTGTATACGCATTTGGCTGAGGGTAGTGCAATGAATATACTGTAAAACTATACTGTGTGCTAGTGTATTGATGGTAAAAGTTCATATTCTGTGTTTATCATATTCTTTTGTTGACGTTAGATCTTAAAGTAGAAACATGAATTTTGTATGAATGGACATATTAAATATACTTTTATACAATCAACTATAACACAACTCCGATGATCATGACTGAAGTAATTCAAATAACAAAGAAAGATGAGAAAAGGGATACAAAAAAATCCAAACAAGAAACAGCACAATTCGATGCAAGATTCATCTGCTTTGCCTGCATGAATTGTGTAAGAATAAAGACTGAATGACATCATTCATCACATTACCTATAATAGCCTTCGTACCATCAAAATTGCTATCAGCTGTCCAAATAGTGCAGGTCGTCGAAATACATTTTGACACTCTCCTCTGATGAGCACCACTGAGCTTAAAAATATAGAGTGACCCGCCAATGCTTCCAGAACCTAGAGTTGTGAATCTGTTTGGCTAAGTTATGGTCTGAACTCTTCCACTGTCTGAGCTAAAAACTCTAAATAGATGTACCATATGGCAAAGAACAAGAAAAGATTAGCAATTTTAAAATATGCCATTGATATTTGAAGATGATCCGTGTATTCCAGAGAACTAAGTGTCTATAGTGCTTCCAATGACATAAAGATGTTTAATACAAGATCCCAAAAATCATTATTAGTGTTAGTGGATACAATGCACCCTCATCAAGGAGTTTCCCCTCGTGATTTGTAAAGGAAGATATCCTTCCAAGTCTCTTGATAGCAGTTATACTAGATTCAAAAGATAATGCTGGTTCCTGTATGCTCCAAATAGGAGATGGCTGATTCTCGCTTGGATTTTGCACGTTCAAACTTGTACATACAGATGGACGACGTCGGCGTATTATTTGGTCATACTCAAGTTGTTGCTTAGTTTCTTCAACTTCATAGAACCTGCAGAAGTAAAGCTATTAAATACTTTACTGACACCTGAAGGAAAACACAGTTATGCAAAGAAGAACAAAACTGGAGTTTCCATTTCATTCCTATGGAAATCAGATACCATCCAATTGATTGTTCATGCTAGATGATAAGTAAGGAAGATAATAAAAAGCAAAATGTAAATTTACGCAATTATAACATTGTTAGAATGTCCACAAAGCAGGTCACAGACAAAAAATAGTTTCAAAGAAAAAAACAAACGGCAATACCAACCTGTTTCTTATATATCCTATTTGATTTATAAAACCTAACAACCAACTGATGAAACCAACATGGACACATAACATTAAACAATGGACTGTTTGAGAACATATTGTTTCAATCCAAGAAGCAGAATAAAAACATAAAAATTTATGTCATCAGAGGAGTGAAACAAGTACACTATACAATTTGATCAAGTAGATTTTGAAAGACAACAAAAGCAGAAATTTCTAGCAGACAAAAAAGAATTAGAAAAACCTTACAAGGTGCATATTCCTTTGAACTAATAAGCGAAATAGGAGAAGCTGAAAAGGACAGTTTTTGGTTTCATGCAAACATCTGGCAAAGAAATTTCAACATTGCCCACAACAGACTGTCTATGCACCATTTCCAAAATGAATGAAGATTGGATCCAAAGTTCCCACAACACAAAGAACTGATTAGGTAGAGCATGGAGCTCCAAAGTCACTAGTGGAATTTTTATAAAAGGGACCCACAACCGACTGTCTATGAACCATTTCCAAAATGACTGAAGATTGAATCCAACATTCCCACAGCCAAAAGAAACTATTAGATAGAGCATGGAGCTCCGAAGTTGGTGTAATGTCCCCATTTTTGAAGACCCTTAGCCTATCATTCCCCTTGGGCTTTGGGATGTTGCATGGGGAAAATTATATTAAATAATTAAATATTATTGCCTGGAGAGTGATTTTTATCATTTGACATTATAAAGCAATAACTATTTAATTATGTTATTCATTTAATTTAATTCCCACAATGCAAAATTAAAAGGGGAGTTAATTAAATAACTTTTGGGTGGCTTTTAATATTAAAATCACCCTTAGAAAGGGGGCACCACACCTAGGGAGGATAAATTGTTTTTATTTAATGATTTCCCTCTCCTAGGGATTTTGAATTTTTTGCCTACTTGTTTATAAAAGGAGAGCTTGGATTCATTGTGAGACTTATGCTATGATGAAATCGAATTGATACTCCATGCTTGGAGTTGGGATGCATGCCCATCGGTGTTCACTTTCTCTCTCTTCCATTTGAATCAATTTGCAGCGGGGTTGTGATAAAAAATAAGAGTTTTTGGAGTGCTTTTGGCAAATCGACTTTGGCGTATTGGTTTTCAATTTCAGCGATTCCTTTCATAATATTTGTGAGCTGTTTGTATGCATTTCTGAGTGTGGTGCGATCAGCCTTTTGCATGCTCTCATGTCCTATATTGCAGCGACTTGCTTTTATGATGTTGTGATCCGATTTAGTGCATTGTTTGTGTGAATCGATTGAGCTAGTGGCATGATCTGAAGCTCTTGGTTACAGCAATTCATCTAGGCATATTGATGCTAATTATTGGTGTTATAAGGATCTGATTTTAATATAAATTAAGACTGCTATTTACCCTTGGCCAGTGATTTCATTGTGTAGCCGTTTGGGTGCTTAAATGCATGTTTTAATTGCTCTAGTGTGCAGCGACCTCTTTGGATAAACCTGTGAATATTTTACTGTATGATTGGTATGCTAAATGCCCAGCGAAATCTGCCTATTAATTTGGTATACGGTTGAAGTATTTTCAAGGTGGTTTGACTTGGTATTTGCTTGGTAGTGAGATGTTTTTTATAGTCCCTTTGATAGCGACTTATGTAAAAGCAAGTTGGGTAATTATTTCACATGATTAATGCTCTGATTTCCATTCATGCAAATCTGCTAATCCTCCTTAGATATCAGTGACTGGGTTTTAAGTATGGGATGCTTGTGAAGACCCAAAATATCCAGCGATTTCTATTCGCTAACATATTCTTCTTTGTGGCTGTTACACCCCAGTTTTGGCAACTATATTTTGCATGTGTTTGAGGTCCTTACTCGCTGATTCAGTTATGGCCCACTGATGAAGTGAATTGATTGGTTTAGCATATACTTTGAGCTCTCTAGGGCAGCGATCTAGGTGATGTTATTTGGGTATGATATTCATTCCTTTTTTTAACAGCAAATTACATGCTCTTCTCACCTTCTAACATTTGCCATACCTTCCTTAAATCAACAACTTCACTAGGAGGCTCAGGTTTGTGAGAAATCATGCATATATTGGCAGCGATTTAATATCCTCTTGTAGCTGAGTATTGCATCTAATATGGTATGATGCTATGGTAGTGCAAGTTCCTCTTTTACAGTGATCTTTGGATGAATGCTCAGATCAGATTTATACATATTTATTTAGCAGGTTGTATTGGTGGATTTAGATCAGATTGGGAGATCTTTTGCAGCTGTGTTTGGTCTTCATATTTATTGGAAAGCAATCTGATTTTCTGAGTTTCATTAGTCCCACTGAGAGTTAAGTGCTTAAGCTATTTAGTAGAAAGCACCTTTTTGGCTGGATTCTACTATGTGCATTTGATTTCGAGTGATTTAGTGTTGGATCTATTGATCCCAGAAGTGGGATATTACTGTTGGATCTAATTACATAGATTCCTTGATAAGAAACCATCTACCTGTTTGCACATACATGGAAATATTTATGCATCCAGATTAGTCTTGAAAATTAATGTTGATAACATCCAGTGACTAATGTTCGCAGCTTCTAGGGTTTGAACTCTTACCCAATCCAACCGTTCCTACCGCCTACAGTCAATACATTTCCCTCCTTGCTGCCTTCTAGAGTTTCCATCGTTGCAAGAAATTGTTCAACTGCACCATCTGCCCCTACCCACTTGTATGATCGTACATCCAAACCTGCAGAGACAAGGACTCGGGTTCAACGCATAATGTTTCTTGCAAGATAAAAAGCAAGGAAGTGTCATCCTTATCCCAATAAATGATAAGACAAATAGCAAAGAAACATATTTAAACAACATCAATGATTCTCTAATTCAAGAACTCACACTGAGATATTTGTTACGAGTATGTATACTAATGTCCCAGTAGAAGTTAACAGGAAAACATAAGCCCCCCCTTTTCCTCCAGATAATAAGAGTCTTGTCATAAGGAAAATTTCATATTATGAAAAAAGCCATCTATTCCTAATTTCCTATTGCTTCTTTATCTTCCTTCTTACTCTATATCTAACGTGTATAGAGTGAATAGATCTTATTTGGATCCCACGGAAAGGGTGTAAGCCACATCCTAATAAGCAACATAAAAGTCCCATCAACTAGAGAACTAAGTTTAAGACAGATGATTTACAAGTAAGATCAAAAATGTAAACATGGGATAAAAACTTGGCCAACAAATACTATATTAATATAATTTCTACCTTGGGATAATCTGCAGGGTTGCATGTGTTGTCCTGTACATTACTAACATGCCATACACACCCATCCAAATTTGATTTGAGGTGAGGGGTTTCTGGATATGGCCAATTTGATATGAGAAACTCTCCGATATAAAAAATCGTATGATAGGATGAGTAATGGATACTTGACTGCTGTTTATTATTTACAAATCAAAATTATTGTTACAGTTATCGTTTGAATAGTTAATATCATTTTACTATTGTTAAATGCATACAGCTCAATCCCAAAATGCTTATTCGTAAAACCATGGTCAAAGTTTCCTATAGCTATAATATTACATCATATACAATAGAATCATTGAGAAAATCTTGATAAAATGCGAGTAATACCCAATCAGACCCCAAAAAATCTCTTAACTTGGAGATGTTTTTTGGAATTGGTCACTCTTGAATTGCTTTGATCTTTTGCAGGATCAACTTGAATGCCATTTGTTGGAATGATGTGACTCAAGAAACACGTTGTGGGAAATAAGTAATTTGAATAACTACAAAATAAATACCATATTAAACCAAACTGTCAATGTTCCTTAGCAGTGTGGCACCATTTTGAACAACCATTTCAAAGGAAAAAAATGTTTGCATTAATCGTCACTTTATAAGTTCCTTCAAACAAAGTCGGTCATCCCTGGCCTATTAAGTACAATGGCAATACTCACTGAAAGCCTAACACATTTTCTGTTTTCATAGGCATCCTAACAGACCAAGTAAAGAACATTCTTATTTCTTAAATTCGAAGACCAATCAAACCTTTGCACAGGAGGCTTGCGACTCCATAAATTCTCGCTGAAAGAAAACACTGCTGATGTTGCCTGAAGGCAGCAACCTTCCCGCCAATTCCCGCCTAGAAAGAAGCTCAACAGCGCCAAGTTTTTTTGTCCATTTATTCTCTTGAGCTTCACCTCTTGACTGCAAAAGTTTTAAGTCAGTAGAAAGTCGCTCTTCCCAACCAGAGAGCATCAGAGCTTCAAATAAATGTTATAAACAACCAAAAATGTTATAATCCATAAAAAGTATCACAAATAGCCTGGGATCATTTGTAAGCTCAACTAAGTTCAATATATAATGTCAACCTACAGGCAACCGCAGGAACAGACTTTAACATGTAAAAACAAGTAAGGGTTGAAAGCATAAAGATAATGATTCAATCAAGAAACACCCATTTTATGAGCACCAAAGATTGGATACTTGTTAGTGCTTATCAGCAGGTTCCCCCTTTGGCCATCGGGTAGACAAAATAGGCCAAGGGTCTTCGATTAGGAAGGGGATATTACAATTGTTAAAGAGTAAATTGGCACCAAAAGAAACTCCAATTGAGAAAAAACCTGTTTTCATGGTTTCGGGAGAACTTCACAACTTCAAGAGAAAAAACCTCCTCTCCGAACCGGAAAGTGCGGCAACAAGATTTCAGCAATTTTTAGTGTTTAAAAATTATGGTTTTACAACAGCAGTCATGATTGAAAAGAAGATATACCCTCCAGCTACAGATATATCATCCTCTTTCCTATGGCCGAATAAAATAACACTGAAAAGGCCTTTACAAAAAATGACACTACAGAAGAAGGTTGATTAGTCCCACCCTCCCTACAGTCGAGTGGCATAAGTTCAAAACATGTGGCAATGAGAGGAAATACAACACAGAAAATGGGTGAGCCATCACAATCGAAGCCTAAACATAAAGTGTTGCCTGCAGTAGGAACTCTTACATGGGAGATATGACATGCCACTGAATCTCATACATGATAGGAATATAAGCCAGATGATCATGAATCTTATACATTTCAATGTTAGAGACTTCAATCTGTATTTGGTTCCCATAGTATCTAGTTACAATTGGAGCAACAGATGTTCATTTGTACGATATATGGGCAAGAAGGTTAAAATAACTTAATACACTTCAAAATTTCACTTAGATATTTGGAGTACCCTCCAATTGATAGTAAATTAGTAAGCCGACAAGCACTTCTCATAGTGCACAGGTCCAAAAAGATTATGATATACAAACCTTATGCAAGCCCGATTTGTCTACTATAGAGTTGTCACGCATGTGAACCAATGGTTATAGGGGTATTAAAAAAGAATATTTGGCTTAAAAAGAATAGTGTTTCCTTTTGGATGTGATCCATTTTTAGTTGGTGGGTGCCACTCGGGCCTCAAACATTGCAGTAAGGATGGCTGATAACATGATGGTGTTGTGAAAAGAAGTCTGTAATTGGAGAGAGTTTCTGTCAAAGAGAATTCATGAATTCCTCATTCAAAGACTAGGGCTATAGTGCCATTGGGTTGTTTCTAGATGCAATGTCTACTCAATATACTCTAGAGAGGGTGATTTGAGTTGTGACACCTCTAAAGATCCCACTTGACCATCAATGTTTTGAAGGAAGCTTTTGGGCATTCCTTTAGCTTAGGCTAAAGATGGTCTGACATACAAGTTGTAGTTGAGGAGCTAACCACTTCGGAGAAGGATGATAGTGAAAATGATAAACAAGATTTTAGTGGCAGTGAAGATGAGCAAGATAATGATAATAAGGATGACGATGATGGCAATCGGACACTGCAACTATCAAAGCCTTCTCTCACCTGTATGCACCCCCTTCTTCCTATAGTACCCAAAATTTGGTCCTGTGGAACTTGGCAATGTTACTTTGGCATTTATCTTGACATTTTCCTCATTTATCTACTTATTGAATTAGACCTTAAGCTTCTTGCTCTATCTTATACCTTGAGTCCACAAGGGCGTAGCTCACTTCTCCAGGTCTTCGCACTTCATGAATCATTGCACATAATACAAAACAAATCTTCAGACTTTTTACGAACTATCTCTATCTCTTGATATAGTTCCAGCTTAAGCGTGGATAGGTTTATGGGACGAGGATGGTTCAGCCACAGAATCTTGTCCATGAGGCTGACGAAACTCATCCCTTGTACTTGCAACGATCATCTTCTCCAATGCACATGAGTTACCTTGGTCGTCTTAGGGTCGGATTGAGCGGGAAATCATTCAAATCAGTCACCTATATAAACATATGCACTGTTACTCATTAAGGGCATCTAGGGATCCCATATTAAAGGCACACTCTAAGAAGATCATTGAGCACAATCATTAAAGCACCTCTGCCTTAGAACATGTCAACAGTCAAACTAAAGCTACTCAAATCTAAATATGCATCTCTATTGCTGCCCTAGATCATACATCTATGCATTACAATCAAGCCAAGCGATCAACTACTAAGTGTTGAGGACCAAATTGAGGGCTCCATCTTGTTTACTATTATTCTAACCTCCACATCATCATAGGATTTGGAGAATTACATTGTGGCTTGATTCCTCTTTAGAGTATTGGTGTGTAGTGCAACAGTCATCACATTAGTGAGGGGTGTGGCAAGGTCATCCAACGACATATGATGACCGACTCCTTTTTAGGCCAATAAGTGATGAGAAAACATATACAAGTACAGAAGCATCATTGCGGAGATCCAAATACAAGGAACATGTCCAAAGACAAAGGCAAAGTAGGTGCCAAAGTCAAATTGCAAATTCAAACCCCAAAGGACAAATTTGTCGATCTTTGGACAAATTCTCCAGACAAACATGTCTGTTGTTGGATGTCGATCTTTGGACAAATTCTCCGAACAAACATGTCTGTTGCTAGATGAACCTGTCCTGCACTGAGTTCCAGATCCCCAAATTTTCCAAATATATTTATGACACTCTACACATCCTTCTTATCTAGTTTCAGTTCACTGTCATGCAATTTGAGTCAAAAGTGGGGTGAAAATTTTCCAAAACCCGAACACTTATTGTTCTTTCACTATCCTATTCATAGTGTGTTGAGTGGTCTGATTATCCTTACAAAAACTATGGATTTATGCATTTGTTGCTCCGAATGATATTTATACTACTAGTAATGTCTAAATTAGATTAACCCTAGTTTTATTATTACATTTTTGTGAACCCACTTATCAATTGATCTATTCAACCTACAATTTCATTTCTTTTCCCAAGGGTGTCATATTTCAGTCCAATCTTACTAATTTCAGGCCTGATATTTGTCCTCCAATGGTTTTGTCAAAACCCTTCTACCTTTTGGTGCATAATAAAATGTTATTTCCTTATGCCATTTAAGCAAACTCAATTTATTACCCCAACTTGCCGAAGTACTCGATTGAGTGGTACCCACATTGACTACATCCAAGTGCCCTTACAAGCTCTATAGGGTTACTCAATATTCTGTTAGCCCCTAAGGTCCTTAGTTATCCATTACCACCTGAGTTTGCTCCACCCAAGTTTTTCTTCTACAATGGCAAGGTTGATTCACAACACAATCTTCAGATCTTTATGACTTCATGTCAGTGTTGCAAGGAGACACGTCTCCCACCACCTAGGATGCATCTCACGTACGAGCATGCATCTCCGATACAGGAGTCGCATATGAAGATGCCTCCCCTACGTAGAGACTTTTGTTCAATGTCTCCTCATGTTCCCTATCAAAAAAGTGCATCTCTGTCTAAATAAAACTATAAACATTGTTTGAAACCCTAAAACACCATTGAAGGAGGTCAGTTTACATCTACCATTCACAGAGGTTGACTACTGCTGCACTATGAAACCAAGTATTTATCTTTGCATTGCAAAATTGAATTTTCTTAAATTATATTTTAGTACAAAACCCTACCACCGCCATCGTCGCCTGTGTATTTTTTGGGTGCCACTGCCTATGTGTGAAACCGTGGACTAGAGGGTAGAAGCCATGCCTTGGCATCCAAAGTGCTCAGTGCCTATGTGTGAAACCATGAACGAGAGGATAGAAGTCATGCCTTGGCGTCCAAAGTGCCTATGTGTGTGAAACCATGGACGAGAGGGTAGAAGCCATGCCTTGGCATCCAAAGTACCCGCAGGCACTTTGGACACCAAGGCATGGCTTCCACACTTGCCTTTTTAAAAACTACAGTCTATTCTCTATTAAAGCTTTCCCGTTAGGTTTTAAAGTTAGAACTTTATGTTTTCTTTGTATCATTTAAGTTTTAGTTTTTATTTATTTTAATTAGTTTAGGTTTGTCTAATTTTAAATTTCAAATTTTAGTTTTAGTTTTTATTTTAATAAATTATTGAATCCGTAGCTTTAGCCTTAAAGATTGTAATGTCCCCTTTTCCAGGGCATTACTAATATATTAGTTCATCTCTTTCATTTGCATTATAACCCATTAGCATGCCTAGAGCTACAAGTGGAAGTCTTATTTAGTCTTTAAATGTGCACATAAGTTAGTTACTCTTTATTATTTAATAAGAAAATAATAAAGTGCACATTAAGTGAGTCTTTTAATATTTTAATTAAGTTTTATTTGTTTTCCCTCCAAAAGGGAAAAAGTTGGCCATTTGAATGTTGCACACTTATGTTATAAAAGGAGGTTGCATGGCCATTTTTGGGCATATTGATTTGATCATTTATGTCTCTCCATGCTTGGAGAAATGGGATGTATGCCCAAGGGATGTATGCCCTAGCTCTCATTGTGCTCTCTCTCTCGTTTGACTTGGAATTGAAGCAAATCTGATTTTGTTAAGGATCCATTTGTGTGTGTTGCATCTAGTGTGTGGCGAATTGTTTGGAAAAAAATTCCTTGCTCTAGCGAATTTATTTATGGTGTAAATCTAATTATTATTGCATGATTTAGAGTATATTTGTTGGTTATCAAATCTGCTATGTTGCAATTAATTTCATAATTTTTGGAGATGATTTGATGCCCTAAAGGTGTTGGACGACCTACTTTTTAGGGAAAAATTAGGGTTTTGTGTTTGTTGTGTGAAAACTAATTTTGGAATATTACTCTTCATATTTTTGTGGCCCAAAATCCAAAGTTTGAAGGTTTTTGCTTGATTGGTTATGCGGGAAATAATTTTAGAAGTTGCAGCAGTTTGGGGTTGGATTATTAATTGGTTGTGACACATTTTGACACTTAAAAATTGTGGTTTCAGTTCAGATATGTTCTTGGAATTTTTG
Source organism: Taxus chinensis (assembly GCA_019776745.2). Lineage (NCBI taxonomy): Eukaryota > Viridiplantae > Streptophyta > Pinopsida > Cupressales > Taxaceae > Taxus > Taxus chinensis. Next base: position 665,922,330 of record CM034146.1, read on the forward strand.
TGCATCAAAACAAGCTTTTGGAGGGTGAAAACAGTTGAGGAAAGTGCTGGTTATTAATTTATTAATTTCTACTAACCCTAGCGCCCAGATCTGGAAGTTTAGATGCTATTTTGAAGGGGTTTAAGTGCTCAGAAAAATCTGATCTTTAGTTCATTGGAAAGGGGAAAATCTCGAGTTTATTGTGCATTTTGTTTCATGAGGAAAGGAGTATTGAGGAAGTTTATGAATTTTATAAATTTTCAGTTGTTGGCAATTGTTTCAAATTAATTCACTACTATAATAAAATCCAGAATTGGGAAGAATAAAAATTTGATTGTCTCCACCAATCTAGCTCACCACCTTGACCACTTCCAACCCCATTTGGGTTGTAATTGGTTGACATTGGGCTATTTTAGGTTGATTCAAAAGGATCTAATCCTTCTTGGTTCGATTTGGGTTTAAGTTATAATTTTCTATTTGTCCAAAAAGGGGACATCACAAAGATTTAATTTTTTAGTTCTTAACTTTTAATTTTTATAAATTTTGAAATTAAAATTAACTTTCAATTTGTATAAATATGATCTAAATCTTTTAATATTTTACTGTTTAATGCTTAAACTTTAATCGTATATTTGTACTATTTAGTATTTATTATGCTTTTTAATGTTATGATATTTTTTATATTTAATTAAATGTTTTGATATTTTTTAATATTTATTTTAATAATAAATTCATAAATTGATATTATTTAAATCATAGTTTGCAAATTCAAAGAGTACTTGCCATTTTTTGCCTTCGACGAATATTTGTTAGAACCTACAGTTGAGTTTTTGGCGAATACTCGTTACTTTTTTACAAATACTCCCGCGATTTTGGAGAGATTTTTTTAAAATTTTGGTGAGTTTTGGAATTGTATGTTTTTTAAATAAATTTGCATATTTTTAAGTTAAATATTCGCCGAGTCTTGTTGAATATATTAGTGTTATGCTAGAACGCGTCCCCCTGTAAACCAAGTGTCTGAGACATCCCAAACGTCGTGGCGATGTCGGGATGGGGGGAACATCCCCTTGACATTTCCAAAGTGTAGAAAAAGAAGGTGGACGTCCCCGGGACATTTAAAAAAGTCACGGGATGTCTCGGGGACGTCTGTCACGTGTTGGGGCAGTTTGGATGTACCCAGGACGATTGAGGTACGTCAAGAGGTCCCCAAAGTGGCGCAACATGTTTATTAAAAAGTCTTGTACTTTTTAAAAAACACTTTTTTGACTTTTTTTAGTGGAAAGTAATAATATAAAACAAACATAATAACATAACCCTAACCCTAAAAGTGACATTCTAAGTTATAAAATGACTCTATGGCCTCATTCCATATCACATTCAATATTCACAGAAAGTGAGCAAAGTGAGCAAAGAGAAGAAGAGGAGAAGGCAAGAGGAAGAAGAGCAAGAGAGCAAGAGCAAGACAAGCAAGAGGTATTTAGAATTTTATTTGCTTACAATGCTTGATAATAGTCTCTAGTTTTTAAAATTTAGTTTCTATTTGCATTTTTTAGGGGTTGTTTTTAAGTTTTTGTATCTACATTCACAATGTAATCATGTTTATAGTTTGTAGGATTTTTACAAAATGCATACTGCATAGGGTTTGGTTGTTCTGGTTATAATTTAATGCATAGCGATTTTGTTAAATCTTAAAACATAAAACTCTTGATTGTTGATTCATTGAATAGGTTTGGCTAGGTTTACCATGATAGTATGATACACATTCTTACAAACAATAACATTAGGAATACAAAAACTTTGATACACATGAATGTAGATACAAAAATGAAAAACTTAATACTTCTATGACTATGTTTGATGTTTCAGTTTTTTATGTTTTTGTTTCTTAATAATATTTTTTTGCATATAGTTATGGGCCTAATAGCCTATGGCTGTTTTTTAAAATCATTGTGATGCAATTTGCATGTAGTTATAACTTATTTTGTTTTTTTATTCATTGCACAATGCATATGGTTATGAATTTTTACTTTTTCTTAATCATTGCATATACTATATATAGTTATGCTGTTTTTTTAATTCATTGCATAATACATATAGTTATGGTTGTTTATAAATTAAAATTATAATCGTGACCTATAGTTATTGTTTTTTTTTAAATTCATTGCATATAGTTATGGCTTTTTTTATTAATTCATTGTAGCCCCAACAATCATCACCATGAGTTCTTCTGATTTGAGTATGGTTATGAATCAAAGGAGGAGAGATTGAACTTGAGATAGGTGGAAGTGTTGGTGATGACATAATTGGGGGAGGTGGACAAGTGAGACAAAATGTAGTGCCAACGGCAACTGGTAGTTCAGTTGGTTGTGCTACCAATTGCCCCTCTCAAATGTTGTCCACATTTGCCATTGGACCATTTGATAAGAAGAAGCCATTGCAACAATTTGCTCAAGTACTTGAGAACCCCAAGTCTGGAGGGGAGAGTAAACTATGGAAGTGCAACATATGTTCATTGACTTGGCATGGCAGCATCACCAAGGACCAATGCACACTTGTTGCACCTTACAGGAAGGGGGGTTGATCTTTGTAAGGCTCTTTCACTTGATCAAAGAGTAGAGATGGTGAGACTTTTTAATGGAAATACCATGAACAATGACGTTCCAAAAGTTCGTGGTACTAGCAATGAGGCTAACACTCCTTTGAGCTCTCTTAGGATTGACAGGAATACTTTGGCTAGTTCTAGTTTTGGAATGACAGAAGTGGAAAGTAGAGGGAAGAGAAAGGTTGGGGGCAGCCCCCAATCCAATTGTAGACATGTTTGATTCAAAGGCAAAGGGAAGAGGCGGATGATGCTATCGGGAAATTTTTTTATGCTGTTGGGATCCCATTTCATGCCGCTCACTCTCCTTATTACAAGGAGGCTATGGCCAAGGTAGCAAAAGTAGGTACAAGTTATGTGCCTCATGGAGACACCAAACTTAGGACAACAATCTTGGATAGAAACTATTCCAAGGTTAATTTGTTGATGGAGGAGATGAAGGTCACATGGGTGTCACATGGATGCAGCATTATCATGGAATGGATGACAGATATTAGACACCGTCCACTCATAATATCATTGTCTCTTGCAAAGATGGACTGTATTTCTTGAGAGCAATTGATTGTTCTGGGAAGCGAAAAGATGTTGAGTTTCCAATTTCAAATTTTGAAGGATGCCATTGAGGAGGTTAGAACCTTCAAATGTTGTACAAGTCATCACAGATGCAACTTATGTGTGCAAAGCAACGGGCAAGCTAGTGGAGTGTGCCTACAATCATATTTATTGGACCTCGTGTTGTGTGCATGCCATGAAACAATGCACTGAAAGACATAGGGAAGATTCGAGTGGGTCAGCAAGATAGTGAATGAGGCCAGGGAACGTGCAGAAGTTCATATGTAATCACCACACATTGTTGGCACTCTTTCAAAGTATTTTTGAAGAAGGAATTCCTCAAACCAGTTGACACCCACTTTGCATCCTATTTTATTTTGTTGGATAGGATGCTTGAGTTGTAGGAGCCCCTGCAAGTTATGATTATGACACGGGATTGGACTAGGTGGCGTGAGTCCAAGATAAGCAAGGGAAGAGAGTGAAGGAAGTGGTGGTGAGGGAAGACATTTTGGGTTAATGTGAAATACATCACATCAATTATAACTCCAGTTTTTAGCGTCATCAAATTTGGGGATTCTAACAGCCCCAATCTTGGTGAGATTATGAGTGCATTGACAGCATGCTTGGGCAAATGAAGGTAGTTATCCGGGTGAGGGACCACCACTCTAGAGTTCTACCATGAACATATTCAACCCATCATTCAACATAGATGGGAGAAGTTGAACACCCCACTTCATATGGGCATATGCATTAAATCCCAAATGGTATGTGGAGAGGCCAGGTAGAGTTATCCCTTTGGATGACAATGAGGTGAAAAAGGGCCTTATAAAGGCCTTTAAAAAATGTATAGTCCAAAGGAGGCTTCACAAGATCAGGTTGGAGTGGCTTGACTTCACTGAACTTGATGGGTACAAAACTTCAATGAAGATGGACAGGGTAACATTGGCACATGACAAGCCGATGAGTTGGTGGCAGACTGTATGGGCATCTAAGACTGTTGCGAACACTTGCAATTCGCCTCCTTTCCTAGGTTTCTAGCTCCTCTGCCTCTGAGAGGAATTGGTCTACATATAGTTGGATTGGATTCACTTTGTTAAGAGGAATAAGCTTTACCTCTACGAGAGCGGAGAAGCTTGTAGCTATACATAGTGCTTTACATCTATGGATCACAAGACAATTGAGTACAAGTAGACCCCAACATTACGGTGGGATGTAGATCCCGAGGAGCCGAGGTAGGTAGAAGAGGACAATACTATGCAACGGGGATTGATTGGGCTCTCCTTTGAGGACAAGAATGATAGTTCCAATGAGGAGTTCATGGATGTTGTTTCAGATGTTGATTCTAATTTTTAGGCTGAAACTTGTCCTCTTCTTTTTGTAATATTGACAATTGTTGGTGTATTTGAATTTGAGATTAATGATATGAATATCAACTATTGTCAATTGATCAATCACAATGGTTTTATAATTTATTTCAAGCTTATTTAATTTTTAAGTCTCAAATTGAAATGGTTTTATTAAATTATGTATAATTAATAATTTAAATGTATTTGATATTTATGATTTCAGCTTATTTAAATCTCAAATGGTTTTATTTCATCGCAAAATTTTATTCATAAGTCTCAAATGGTTTTATTTCAGCTTATTTATATAGTTTGGTCGCTACATTTTTATATTTTAAATATTCATATATTTTTTTAATCAGTTGTCCCCCACCCTACCCAAAATTTAGGAACTTTTTGCCGTCTTGGAGTCTTTTATATATATATATATATATATATATGTAGATGTAGATGTAGATGTAGATGTGTGTGTATATATATATATATATATATATATATGTGTGTGTGTGTGTGTGTGTGTGTGTGTGTGTGTATGTATATATATGTGTGTATGTATATACACATATATATACACATACATATATATATGTGTGTGTGTATATATGTATGTATATATATACACATATACACATATATATACATACATACATATATACACATATATATATACATATATTGTCTCCCCGTATCCGTCTCCCATTTTTTTGAAAAGTGGCATACTAGTACCCGAACACATCTCCTAGCAACTATACTTCATGTATGTACTATGCACGTAACGATACCTTATTAGCCAAGCTTTTTCGAGCAGAGTCTCAAGGAATATGCAACAGATTGGTTCTATACCCTTACCTAAGGTTCGATACATTCATTCCAAACTTTAGGTGATAGTTTCCTCCATCATTTCTCAATCAACATTAGCCAACACCTTTACCCAAATTACCCTAGTCAAGCAACAATCTGGTGAGAAGGTCGTTGACTATGTCCTACATTACAAGACCATGCTCTCTCAAGGTCCTAAGCACATCAGCAAGGGTTGATTACAAGAGGTATTCATTGCTAACCTTACTCCACATCCCAGAGAAAAGACCATGTTCGCTACCTTCACATCCTTTGAAGACCTATGCTAAGACGGTTAAAATCTTTGAGATCAAACTCCTCACAGCCAACATGCCAAAATATGGTTATTATACACCTACATCCAATGGACCCAAATTCCAATCCAATCCATCTTATAAAGGAAAAACAACAGACAATAAGAAATTTGATGACAAAATTGTCAATGTTGCATAACAAGCACCACCCATGGTCCTTACTTCGGCTCCCAAAAGACAATGTAGCCATTTACCAAAACATCCTCACAAGATATTGCAATCTTATAGAGTTACCTCCACCCACTACATTTGATATGTCTAGACCACAAAGCATGAAATTTGATAGAAAACTACATTGTGATTGCCATAGATGGGTTGGGAATTCAACATACAAGTGCTACAAATTATGTCATAAGATTCAAGAGCTAATCAACAACAACACAATTTCTATACAGGACTTGGGAACACCAACCAACATAGTGGTTTCCCAACCCAATTATAAGTTAAAGGTGTTTATCAATCCATTAATGAATCATATGGACGCTCATAAGGGGGATGAAGTACAAATGGCTTATCATACAGTACCTTCCCTATAAACTTGCATTGTTGACCCCCATCCTATTGATGACATTATTGGCTTAACTACAAAGATAGCAATATTTACAATTTTACACCACTGATTACATTTGACGATTCAGAGATTCCTCTCGAGATGTGGAAGCATCTAGACCTTTGTTCATTCGAGCACATATCGATTCACATCTGATCCTCTAGCCAAAACCTTTGCACTATGGTGCTCCTTACTACTCTAGGATATACCGCACAAGAACTTATTGGTACAGTGGACATTGTTCAAGGTTTTAATGGACAATGTCAGAATTCACTTCGGGGCATGGTGTTACCTTTACAAGTTGGACATAAGAGAATTGCCACATGGCTCTAAGTAGTCACTTCTTACAACACAATCAACATGTTACTTGGATGCCCTTGCATTCACGAGATGCGTACTATTCCTTCCACTTTACATAGAGGCTTACAGTATGTACCAACAACTTGGTGGTTACAATTCCAGGGGATCTTTATGAATACCCTATTCAGCCTGTCATATTACCGACTACTACCCCAGTCAAATAGGTGGCATCTCAGACCAAGGCACAACCTTCGCAGCCCGTTCAATGTCTTGATAATAATCCTAGACCGATTCCACAGCATACATTGATACATCCTCATCATGAGCACATATTGACATCCTCTCCTTCTCAAGTACATCATGTGTTACCTATTTGTGTGCGACACACCCTAGTTTTGCAGTAGCCTTGCGAGCATGACCCATATAAGACACCAATGCACTCTCCACATACCCATCAAGAGCCCCAGGCAACTACAGTTAATTGTGACTCACAACTTACATATTCACAGGCTAACGACACCGATATCTCAGGATACCATCACACATAGCTATACCTTAGATTCAAATGATGATTATACTATCTATAGCACTGCTCCTTTGGATCTTGTGCACACCGCATCACTTGATACAAGACATCTATACTATCATCCCACTGACAGGATCATAGGATAGCCTTCCTATGCCTCCCTTACATTTACTAGAGTAATCACTTATACATAGCTTCTTCAACACTTATATGCTTAGTCTTTTCAACCGACAATGTCATCTTCTCATGGCACAATACTTATTCTTTTGACATTTACTCTATAGTCAACGAGTAAAGCATAACCCAACAATGCAACACATTTAAAGGGTTCGATGTGATTATTGAGGGAATAACCATTACATAGGACCCCATCTCTTTTCTTTTCTTGTTACAACCAATGGCCCAAGGCCTTTAGTACATTTGAAGTTGGCAATTTTATTCATATTATCTCTAATGGAAAAAATACAATATGACAAAGATACAAAACCAAGATCTGCATGTAACTAGTCTATTCATCACCTAGACTAAGACATTGTTTTTATTTGGTTTTAGCACGTTACACATCCTAATTCCTAGGTACTTACTACTTATAGTACACATGAGACAATTGTTGACACACTTAATCCATGACACACATACACATACTTTGCGGCTTCTTTAAGCCCCATACCCCGGGGGGCAACCCACCACATTGGAGGAATGCCTACACTGAGGCGAGGACATCTTATATAATGATCTCATTCAGATCATATTTATTCACACTAGTCCATTGGCAATACAAAGCCTCTATTGCTTATCTTGCACTGCCTTACATCTTATGACATTTGCCATATTGTGCTTCACTCAATGATCACACCGTTTACTTCTATGTTTTTTGTTGATGATCATTTCTTTACTAATTGTTCACTGCATACTACTAAGCTTGTTTGACTATTATTGGCCCTAGGTTCATGTTTTGTCTCTTTCAAATTGATTCATACATTACTTGCTCTATGTACATTGTCTATTGCTTTGCTTGCTCTAGGCACATTGTTTGGTACACATTGTTTGTTTCATTGTTGCTCTATGCCTTGTTTGCTCTATGCACTATTTGATCTATGCATTGTTTTCTCTATGCATCGTTTGCGCTATGCCTTGTGGGATCTATGTTTTTTTGTTCTTCATTTACTTGATTACACTTGGTGCCTGCAACCCATATTGCTTCCTAGATTCATTGCTTAGCACGTTGCTTGATACATCTATTGTTTGAAACACACTACTTTGATTAGACATCTTGCTTGACAAATTGCAAGATATATACTGTTTTATAGATAGTTTACATACTCGACAAGTTCTTGCCATGCTTTTGACTTGCAGATGCAGAGAACTCTCATAGCAGATCTCAGATCCACCGATCTCATAGTTGCAGAAAGTTTCTGGCACAAAGGATTCATTCTTGTTTCGAATGCAGCTCTCATGAAGAAGACAGTGCGTGGACAAATTCCTTCCAAAACCTTGTGCATGTGCTCTCATTTTCCAGTTGAAGCCTTCATTGGATTTTGGCATTCACCCTGAGTGCTTTCCAGAATGGTTTAATTGCTCATATGCAATTAAAAATAAGGATGATGAGTTATCTACGGCCAACCTTGCATTGAGTATGTACAAAAGAAGAACTGCAAAACCCAAGGATAAAAGAGAAGACAATGCGAGGCAAAATTCCAGCTTGCTTCCAATTCCAACTGCTTGCAATTCCAGCTTGTTTCCAGATCCAGCTGCTTCACCCAGATCCAGTTCAGCTGCATGCAAATATGAAAAAGGACAAAGTCATCTTTCCGAAAAAATTTCCTTACTTTCCTCCAACAAAGTTATGCTTTCCTCTTCCTTGTTCTTTCCTTCGACAAAGTAAAGTGATCAATTAAATTATACAACTTAAGATGATTGGTTTAAAGAGCCATTACTTGAAGAAGTCAACTACTTGGAGATAGATACCCAGACGTGCAAAGTAGAAGGTTCTATTTTCAGTTGCAAATCATACATGTCACACCAAGAGGATTTGTCTAGCGAGGAAGATTTGTCAGTTGTAATTCTTTCCGAGCTTCCACATATGCCAGTTCAACTAAAGCTTCCAACCTGTTTTAACTACCCCTCTACATTCTATGAGCGAAGTATGAGGAAGATTCCTATCGGGTGCCAGAAGAGGTTTTAACTTATTTTCAGAAGTTTGTGAGAAGCAATCTTGTGTTCTAGACTTTTGGCAATTTGAACCCCTGAGAGCAACTGTGGAGTCAAAGTTTCGAATACAAAGTGAGCAGATTTCTTTGAGAACAATTCCTGTGTCACGGTGTAAGCCTGATGTTTCTTGTTTTTAGCATCTGGAGATCTTTTAATACGCACATTTGCCCGGAGGATGTTGCCATTCGGAGGTCCGGATAGATCTAGGATCTAAAGATGCCTTTGTTTTTAATTCTGTGTGTTCATATCTATTAAGTTTCTTGCGGGGATGTGCATGCAAATTAGCTCTGCTATCTAGAAAAATAGAAGCAACAGGCTAATTGGGATGCACATCTTCCCCATTGCAGGCTTCTCTGTAGGGTCCTTTACTTCTTTCATGATATAACTTTCCTTTCTTAAGCCGAAAGCTTACTTGCTGCAGGCAGAACTTCTTAGTTCCCTGTTCAGGGAACTATAAAAGAAAAGTTGACTTAAAGTGAAATCCCCTGATATTGCCTGCCTTGCAGGGTAAATAATCACATTTTTATTCAAATCACACAGGAGCCTCACGGGGCTGCCTTGCAGGGTAGATTTATCTCATGAAATTCTTAAAAATAGAACTGCCTAGGTTTGATGCTATGCAGAAAAGTGCTAGCCACCATGGGTGAGTACGAGTATGTGCATTAAAATAAATGATTTGATAATATGTTGTTCACACATACTTGTTCAATGCACATGGTACCTGGCACAGATCACTGTTTGATGCACACTTGCTTCACACACACAACTAACTACTAACATTGGTCGATTCATCATTGTGTTAGTATCGGTTGTCTCCGGCTTATGGCGGGTCTACCTTGTCATGTCGTGTCACAAGTCCCAATGGGTCCATTGGTGTCAAGTCATGTGTCTACTAACATACTACTCTATCGTTCATTATTATGCTCTTAGCTATTGATTTCTAAATATTACTAAACATGTTTACTATACACCTACCCATGAGATGACACCTACTACTTGCTGTCTAATGATAATATCTGATGCACATTGTTTTCACAACCATGATTGGTTCATATGCTATATATGGTTCACATCTTGGATGTTTTGAATATATACTTGTTCCACGTGTTTCCAGATCCAGCTGCTTCCAGATCCAGTTCAGCTACATGCAGCTATCCACTTTCTCTTTTCCGAAAGTTCACACAGATCATGGCCAAGCCCCACAGGGTAGACAAGGTTTTAGTATTTCACAACGGTCACATACAGGTATTTTGAACATATCAAATTTAGGATGGACTTAGGCTGGTTCATCATTACAGATAACATGTTTATATCAAATTTACATGGACTTGGGATGATTCATCATTACGGAAACATGTTTATATCAGATTTGCGTGGACTTGGTGAGCAATTTCATCGTTACAGATTCAGATGCATTTATGAAACGTATTCAGATAACATTAACATGAACAAGTACAAGTTCATCCTACAGATTCAATCACACTTATGACATAGTTTGCAATGGTGAAAGCAACCTAACGTTAGTTCTAATGGTGAAAGCAGCCTAATGCTAGTTCCAATGGTCAAAGCAGCCTGCTAGAGCTAGTTCCTAATGCTAGTTCAATTCTAGGATTCTCTCTTCCTATAGCTGTCTATTGTTAATTGTTGTATCTTCGAGTCCCATGGACCTACTTTTGGTCATCTATAAACATTAATATAATATCTTTCTTTCCTATTGTGAAGCTAAATACAACTACGTTATAGATTTGTCCTTGTCCCGTCATAATGCACTCCCTTTCAAAAAAATGCCCTAAAAGGATTCAACACAATGTTGGCTCCAAAAGAACTCAAATATGCATCAACAGCTGACAACTTATGTACTCTTCCAATAGAAGTGTCATGAGACTAAAGATATGCAGGTTTCAAAAAAGAGGAAACTTGTAATATTATCATTTACTAGTTGTGTAAAATATGGAGATACAGAAGTACCTGTACAGAGGGTGAAGTTACTTTAGTTTTACTTTTGTGTCCAGCTCCAGCTGCTTGATGTTTGATGGGAAAATACCTGTTCTTCTCATGGTCAAAATAGAACCCCGGTAGTTCTGCATTTAAAGTTTTTACAGAGCACTTAGATCATCTCAAATTAAGAAACCATGGTCTTGGCAAAGCAAGCGACTAACTGTAGTGTAGAAGGCTGCAATCTAGAATAGTAACCATCAACTACTTTGAAAATAACACAACATACATATTCATTTTCTCAGAAATAATCCTTGTTATAATAAATTAAAGCCCAATTAAAGAAGGAAAAAAAGTGAAATTTTGAGTTGATTTAAATAAATTGACAAATTTTGAACAGCCTTTTTAAAAGCTGGAATATTAACATGCTACTTGGAAGAAAATTCACTCTCCTGTCAAAGTCTTGGTTTCAACTTTCAGGTCAGTAGGTATAATATTTCAAAGTTAGATCAGTTGACTTAAAAGATGGAGATCTTTTAACAAAATGAAAAAGCTACAGTTTATAGACTGACATGTATACAACTTGAATGATGTGTAATTTCCTATGCAAAATCAATAGAAATATGTCTACGTATACATATGCAAAACACAGATATTATGTGTGAAATGTTAGGCTTCTACCATGTGCATACTCTAGACTTAAATTATTCATGATTGGCAAAGTGGCGTGCAGGTGCAATTATTTATTTGTATGAAATGATGACTTCTTACCCATAAAAAGGACTTGCCTTCAATTTGTAATCATCATCCCTTCATACAATCATGTCCACCAAAATCAAATCAAGGTAGCTGGTTTCCTATCAAATATAGAAAAGTTGCTCTCACAAAGATGATGTCAAATCCTCTACACTTGAGATTTAAGAACTCTTTCTGCCTCAACCTAGGTCAAACTGTTTCCATGATAGGGTTAAACTATGTTACACCAAGTTTCTGGGATGGGGACAGCAGGGGACGCATTTCCAGGATGGATTTTTTGGGAGGCCATTTTTTATGGGACAGCAAGCAACAGCTATTAAAAAATAAGGGAAATTTTTAAAATATAGGAAATTTCAAATATTCATATGATAACATTGATAAGGCATTCATCATATACATTATAGAACCTTAATGCATAATATTAAAGTTGAATTGAGATTTCACATAAGAGTCGATGTGCATATATATAATAAATATAATGAAATGCCCGAGGGTTGCAAGTTTCAACTACAAAAAGAGAAAAACATAGAAAATCTACTGCTACCCCTAATCAGCATCTGCTAACATTGCATCAAAATTAGTGTCTGAGTCTCAGCCACTGATACTATGAGGGTCTATCTCAATCAAACGAACCCAACCAATCTCTCTTGTGCCTTCTCCTCATCAACGTATGTGGCATCTTTGGGATCAACATCCCAATGCGCGACTGGAGACTGACAATACTCAAGGGTATGTTGATCCTAAAGTCACAAGGCACTTTGCACAACCACCTACTTCTCCACTCATCAAGACGTAAGCCTGTTCCTCTTGATTGAGTGGATGAAGCTATATGTGGACCAATTCCTCCCTAGAGCAAAGGAACTACCACCCTGTGAAAGGAGGCAAATGGCAAGAATCCTCAAGTGTAATAGGATCGGCTTGGGTTGATGTAGCTCCATTTGTTCTCGCCTCTGGTTTGCTAAATGTTGGACCATGGAAATTGATAAAGGCTAGCCATTGTGTTCAAAGTAAAGTAAGTTTCTCATCAGTATATATTTTTTAAGGGCCTTCATGAGATCTTTTTCACCTCTCCATCATCAAATGGAGGCACTCTCCCAAGCCGTGTTGCTTACCATTTGGGATTTAAAGCATAGGTTGTCATATGAAGCGTGGTGTTCATAAGGTTCCACTACCACATCACAATAAACATGATATGCTCCTCATAAAATTCCAAATTAAGATCCTGACTATGAGTGGCTTGCTTCATCTATCCAAGCATGTTGTCAAATGTCTCATAAGTATCTCCAAGACAAGGAGAGTCTATATCAACATATCTTATGGCTCGTACAACAGGTGAGATGATGGAGCAACAACTGAGATGATGGAGCAACGGGTGAGATGATGGAGAAAACATATTTGCAAACAAGTTAAAATCAGAAAACATTAAGATTCAAAGAGTGAATGATATTACAAATAACAAAAGATTAAAATAATTTACAAGTTAGAAACATTAAAAAAATTATTAAATTTAATAATAAAATCAGCAATTTCTTACCTCATTGTGAACCACCGATCATCATCAAGGGTCTTTTATTTCACACTTTTTCCTTAAGCCCTGTTTGCCTCTGGCCATCTACCCCACTCTTGATTAACCGTCATTAATTGTAGAGGCTCTTGCACCTCAAATATCCTCTCTAACAAAAGAAAGTAGTTGACATATCTAGCATCCACGTACTTGAAGAATTCCTTACTCGAAAAATTCATGAATAGAGCAACTGGGGTGTGATGGTTGCAAATAAACAATTGTATGTCTCTAGCTTCTACCACCGCTGCCTTCACTCAATCTATCTTCCCAATGTCTCTCAATGTGTTGATAAATGCATAAACACAACATGGGCACAACATGGGGTCCAAAAAATGTGCTTGTAAGCACCTTCCACTGTCAAGTTAGCTAACTTACACACACAAGTTGAATCGGTCAGCACCAATACAACATTTGAGAGCCCAACCTCCTCTAAAGCATCCTTCAAAGTTTGAGATTGGAAGTTTGCATCCTTTGAAATATCCCTTGTGGGATATAACTTAGAATTTGACAAATTAAATAAAAAATTGTAGCAAATGATATTCTGATCTTTCTCGAATTAAACCCACTAGGGCAGCAGACCGAAATTTAAAGATAACTTGCGATATACTTGTTCAAATCACATGAAATTTTAGAGAGAGTTTGATAAGATGAAAACAAAGACTAGAAAAATATTTTTGGATTTTTCTGAGTAATAGATAACTGCCAGTAATTTTCAGAATGCCCTAAACTAATGAAAAACTTCAAAAATTCATAACTATATGAATACAACTGATAAAAATCTGATTTTCTAAAAATATCATCTACAAAATATATAGAAGAGGTTCTAACCTTAAGATCTGGAAAATATCACCCGAAAACTCTAAAGAAACCTACTGCAAATCCCTAGGGCTGATGTCACCCTATAAAAGGGACTGGAAAACCCTCAAAAAAACTCCAAAAGTTGCGCCAAACTTTGCCTTTAGTGATGGGAATTATCTGACATGAAAAATCCCTAAAATCTCCCAACTCTGGTACTAAAAATAACCTCTGAAACCCTTTGAAAATCCTATCTGAAATCTCTGTAAAATCTACCTGAATATCTGCTTCGAATAGGCTCTAAGATAACAAACTAGGGTGGATCTTTCACCACCGAAGAGTGTGCTACTAGCTAGGAGTGGATCTCTCACCACCGAAGCTAGGGTTCCTGTGGGATTTTACTCCGCAAGTAAAGGAAAATGCAATCAGCAGTTGCTCTAATGTCAAAATATGAGTGTGTAAGGTTGAATGAATAACTCTCTTCAAGCGCTCATTTTATAACTTCACCATGCAACAAGAGGCCCAAAAAAGACCCCAATCGACCCCCCCTTGGGAAAACCACATAAATATAATATGATTTAAGTTACTTCCCTCCCCATGCACCAACAATAACTTAGGTGACCCCCAACGAAGAATACGAATAATAAAGTGCCATATAGTCATCCAACGACAAAATATAACAATTATTATGACCAAGTCGTCCAACTTGATGTCAACGACAAAATATAACATAAAACAAGGTGGTAATCAGACATCCATACCCAATAGCCTCCAGCGTAGTTAGCCCCTCAGGTAACATTAAGGCTAAGACGAATGAAAAGCCTCCTAGGCCATCTGCTCGAAATTGGGGACATTACATCCTTCCTCTTCCCTAAACAATCAATAGCTTTAAAAAATATAAGAGTCAACTGTACAAGTGACAATGATATTGAGGAGTGGTCAATGTCTAAAATCGGTCCACCCATCCATGATAATAGAGCAACCTGCCCTTGTCCAAGTTTGCCCCATCACCACGCTCACCTTAGAATACTCTTTATCTAGGTGGCCAGTCTATGGTTTATGTTCTCCATAGGGGGAAACGAGGGACCAACAAGAATTGCATCTTTGAACATTTGTTTGAAATACAGAGAATGTGCCACATAAAATGGTATGGCATGGGCACAAAACATTTTGACAATAGAATACTTAGCTACTTCCTATGATTGCATATTGAACATCTTCGCAACACTAGTAGCCTTTCTCTTTCCCTTCGTAAAACCATAGTTACCTAAGACTCTAGGACGCAAGGATGAGGGGATGGATTTTTCGGCACATTAAAAAATTTCCCGGCTTATGAGGACGGCTAGGGGATGGCTATTAAAATAACTATACAATTATAAATATTAAAAATTTACGAATAAATATTTAAAAAATTATTAATAACAGTTTATGATAGTCCACTATCTACATTTGAGCTTGAAAATTGATGTATTCGTATGTCACTCTTGATTCTTATTATGTCTTTGTAATACAATACAACTAGTTTCTGGGTAAACATTTTGGTCTATGCCTTGCTTTTATCGTCTACACAACCTTTCTCTTCATATAAAATTATACGTACATGTTTTATTAAGTGCTTGGACTTCCATAGTGAATTTTAAATAAATTTATACATATTGACTTTTTTAAATACAAATGAGTGGCTTCCACAAATAATCTTACCTTACAAGAGTACATTAGGGCCTTCCCAAATTTAATTCAATTTCAATTATATTCGAACCCAACACATTAGTGCATCTAGATTAAGGCCCATCCATACCAAACCTTGGAAAATTTGCGGAGAAGGTGATCGAGTTATTAATTAATGTGGAACCCTTCGGCCAAAACTATGTAAAAAATTCAAGACAAACACCTCGAGATTGATACATATTGGTGTTTTTCAAAAAGCTATATTTAAGATATTTGAACAACTATTTAAATATTTAAAATAAAATAAAAATTTGAAAAATTAAATTGTTTTAGTGAAACACAACGCTTTGTTGCATGACAGCGGCAATTTGTGTGAGTTATGGCACAAGCAACCAGGGTACCTGCACTATGGAGCACTACCTATCTTTAAGGACAAGGTGCAAGGGTTGTCAGAGTTCAAGATTGAGAAGTATTAAAATATAAGGCTTAGTTATTACTGATGGTTTAATATTAGTTAAATATTTAACTACTAAATGGTTGTAACTGTGTAAACATTTTGTAAACCATCTTTCACATAGTAAAATGGCAGACACACAATGACAGTGTGTGCATTTTAGTTTCTCTTCATTCTTTCTTTGCACATTCTAATCTTTCTTTATTATATCTCTCTCCACATATTCTAACATCAGTATCAGAGTGTGTCAAACCGAGGAGAAAGAGTAGTAAGAACAATTCAAAGTATTTTCGAAAGCATATAGGGCATGTGACAGGTTTTTTCAAGTTTTGGTGAAGTACAAAAGATGTTAAGGAGAAGACTGAAGAAAATCACAAATTTCAGGATTCAAGAGAAATAATACAACATTGAACTTTGTTGTGAAGCTGTTAGGGAGGTTAGAAATTTAAAACAATTTCTATAAAAGCAAGGAAATCAAGGGCAAAATAGAGAACCAAAAGGAAGTCACAAATTCCATGAAAGAAAAAAGGGGTTGATTTAATATTTTGGATCAATTTAGGGCTCAGGCTCACAAATTCACAAAGATAGGAAGAAATACACAAATTTCAGGCAAGAAAATCATATGCACAGTCACATTTCAAATGCTTGAAAAAGGCATCACATTTTAATTGCTCGAAAAAGGCATAAGATACAGTCACGAAGCGAACTCGAGATAAAAAAAAGGCACATTCAAACACAAATCACAAGTTATGTAATGTCCCTTTTTGGGGGCAAAGCTATGGAATCAAGGAATTAGCGAAAATCCCAATTAATCAAAATCTAAATTTCAGACCGGCAAACTAAAATTTAAACCGACATTAGAACAGCAATCAGATTTTCTTAACAGCCATATAAAAATAGATGAAAAACACTTGTAACTCTTCAAATAACTTTGCCAAAATATAAATATGTACTTTAGGCATCAACCAAAGTGATTTTCAACATGAAATCTGACAGAAAACACTGCTGGAAATTAATTATAAATCGGCGAAGTACAACTCCACATAAAATTATGAAATGAGGGTTTACAAACCCCAAACTTAAGAAAGAATAGTAGATTCCAGCTTTATAAATTATGAGAACGCTAAATATGAAAACAAATCTGACTTTTGTGCCCTAGAAGGCGCTAAACTCCACACTAGGGTAAGTCGCTCCACCTAGAAGAGACTCAAAATGCATGAA
Source organism: Taxus chinensis (assembly GCA_019776745.2). Taxonomy (NCBI): domain Eukaryota; kingdom Viridiplantae; phylum Streptophyta; class Pinopsida; order Cupressales; family Taxaceae; genus Taxus; species Taxus chinensis. Next base: position 665,939,934 of record CM034146.1, read on the forward strand.
AAAAGCTGAAAATTGTCTTCTCTTTCTCCAAATTTGCCTTCAAACCAAACCAGGATGGCGGGTTTTCATCCCCCAACCAACCACAAGGAAGGTTTTTGTCCTTCTTAGAAGAGCCACACACTTGGATTTCCGCCCAAGAGTGGAAGGAACAATGAGCAACAGCCCAAAAGTCCAATTAGAGAAAATGCATCAAAAGTGAATGCTCCAAATGAAGTCTCCATCTCTTTTTATACCCCAACTTTGGCGCCGAAGCCCGATAAGGAAAAGGCCTACCCATAGAGAGCTATTTTAATCTTTTATTGGCTTCATTAATACACCAAACCTAGCCCACCTGATAAAAAGAATACGCTAAAAAAAACATTAAAAAATAGAAAATAAAAGTGCAATGAGAGTTCACTTCCTTTTCCCGCTCACTCCACTTCTTTGCCATGGAAAAGGGAATGGCAAGACAGTCCAAAATCATCCTCTCAAGTTCGAAAACAGGACATTACAATCCTCCCTTCCCAAAATTGCACTGTCCCCAAGCAATTACAAACTCAATGCAATTTGTTATCTTGTTTCCTTCCTCATTATGAAGTTCCACATCCTCAAATGAAGTCAGGAAAGATGGCATCGTTGATAAAGCATCCGCCACCACATTATGTGGCACTTTCCCTTTAACATAGTCAATATCAAAATCAAATGCTTGGAGCCTACTCGCCCATTTTTGTTGCCGATCATTCAATTCTTTTTGATGAAGAAAGAATCTCAAACTATTGTGGTCGGTTTTGACCACAAACCTTCCACAAATTAAATATTGTCGGAACTTGTTTGCATAACATCATCAGCCCAACCATGCATCAAATGGAGAACTTTTTCTCATGATCTTTTAATTTTCAACTCTCATATGCAATGGGGTGCTTGTTGTGCATTAAAACAACGTCCTATACATATATCATGTGGAAGCATTACATTCTCAGTACAAATCGTATAGAGAAATTCTGGACTTAGCGAGAACTTGACAAGAACATATCACCTTTTTTAGTTCCTGAAAAGCTATGTGGGCTGTTTTTGACCAGCTGAAAGCTCCTTTCTTAGTGAGAGAAGTCAATGGGGCTGTAAGTTGGGAGAATCCCTTAGGACATAATTGCGGTAAATAAGAAGATAAACGCAAGAATGCTCTCAAATGTGTAATGCTGGTTGGAGTTGGCCAATTCATGATCTGCTTGGATCTTGTGTTGATCCACATGAACTACCCACGTGCATTGATCACATGCCCTAAGTACAAGATTTCATCCATACCAAACTCACATTTGGACTCCTTTGCATATAGAGACTGTATGTTCCTAAATTTCCAACCCCTTATCCAAGTGTTGGAGGTTTTAACTCCCATGTTCTGACTATAAATCAAAATGTCATCAAAGAAAGGGTGCAACACAAATTTCCTTAAATGCTTACCAAAAAATATGATTCATACACGATTGGAAGGTGGCCGGAGGCATTGGTTAACCCGAATGGCAAGACAAAGAACTCAAAATGCCCAAAGTGACACCTAAATGTGGTTTTGTGTACACAAGTTTCTTCCCTTACCCTTATTTGATATTACCCAAACGTTAGATCAATTTTGGAGAAGTAGACCACTCCATGTAGTTCATCCATTAGCTCATCAATCCTCGGTATTGGATACTCCATTCTTGATTGTCTTTTTATTTAGTATCTGGTAGTCCATGGACACATTCTTAGGAGTGTCCATCCTTCTTCTTAACCAGCACTACGGAATAAGCATAGGATTGGAACTAAGTCTAATCAAGCCCCATGGCTCCAACAATTTCTTGATGGTTCTTTCAATCTCTTCCTTGTAGATCCGTGGGTGACATTCGTATGAAGTGGCCTTATGTACTGGTTTGGTACCTGGTTCTAACTCAATAACATGTTGGAATCCCCTTTCCGGTGGCAGCCCATGAGGTAATTCGCTGAAAACTTTGGCATGACTTGTCAAGTATGGGCTGAATATCATCATGAAAAGTAGATTGAATGGAATTAGAAGAGTTAGACTTTACCAAGCAATGGGCACCCAAGCAACCTGCCCCCTTTTAAAAGTCCTTTCCATGCTCTTAACGGTCACAACTTGAGGAATCCCACCTTTCATACCATGCAACACCACCTCTTTGCCTTCTACTTTAAATTTCAGCTCCATATTTTGGTAGTTTTTAGAGAATTCACCTATCGAATGCAACCATTGAACACCCAAACCACAGATTTGCCGATATTAATAACATAAAAAATCATCCCTTATCATATGTCCTTCTCAAGGTGAGTGTGAGCTGAGGTATTCTTCTAGTGCATGTAAGTATGAAAGCATCCGCCACCGTGACATTGAAGCCCTTTAAAATTTCAGCCTTCAACTTCAAGAAGTCTTTACCAAGCTCTCATCCACAAAATTATGCATGACTCCACTATCAATTAAAATTTGTGACCTTATGCCCTTGAAGATCACCTTTTACTCTGGAAGGGGTGATATCTAGGTGCCCCGGACATTGTGGCAAGAGTGTCAACCAATTTCTTTGGATCTTCTTCTTCCGGCACACTATCATGCTTTGCTTCATCAACATTATTTTCATCATCATCACAATCTAAAAATACTTCAATATAATGTACTTTACCTTTACCCAAACAGTGATGCTTGGGAGTCCATGGATCCTTGCATGTGAAGCACAAACTCTTCTTTGGCTAAGCTCGTTTCTAGGATTCTTTCCTTGCTGGTTTTGGACAGCTCCTTGTGAGTATTTGGCATATTTTGAGGTGGATTCCTTGGCTAGTCCAAGGGAGGATTTCTAGGTTGTCCCAAAGATCTAGATTGGTTGCCCTCATTTGAATTTCCCTTGGGATGACCATTGCTCACTGTTGTTTTTGGAACAACATCTTCAAGATCCAAAGCCTTACAGTTGATCATCCTCTTGAAGAGACAAAGGGTCAAAGGCTCTATCCAAATTCCTTTCTAGGGGTTCAATCAAACCCTCAATGAAAAGTACAAGTCTTCTCAAATCTGAAACATCCATGATCATTATACGGAAAGCCTCTGAAATTTAGTTACACATACTCATCCACCGTGCCTTGTTGTCTCAAATGTGCAAGCTCAGGAAAAGTGAACTTCCAGATCAACTCTATCAAACCGATCGAAAGCCTTCGACAAAACTCATCATTGGAATGGATCTCATTGTGCCCTTGTGTTACTAAACCATGAAACCACCATATCATGAGAAATTCCTTCAAGATGTAGGGTAGCAAACTTGATAACATCCTCCTCCATCATGGGCTTCAAGGACAAAGTATGTATCACAGTTTTTTGAATCCATGCCACTAGTTGTCCCTTTGGTTAATCCATCAAAGGTGACCACAAAGGAAGGTCATCTTCCCCAACACATTCTGTATCTCCTTCTGCGTCGTATGTTGTCTACCCGACAGCTCGGGTGAACACTAGACCTTCCTTTATTCACTCCAATGAATTCAGCAAGTGAAATGGCTTCACAAATCTCTCTTAGCAAAGCCATATACTCTTCATGAGCTTGTGACAATGTTTTGCCTTGTAGAGGGCCTTGCTCCAACATCTGGACTTAGCAAATTTTTTTCGCTTGGAAGAAAAGTGGGTCTTGTGGCTGATCCATGGGCTGATCAAAAAAATAGGAAAATGCTGAGCATTATTAGCTCCGAATGAGCTACCATCACCGTTAGGAACATTAGGTTCAATCATCCTTTGAAGAGATATCAGGCAAGGAAGTCCATTGTGTCTGTTGGCATCTCTCTTGACCTGCAATCAACTTATCGAATTTGGCTTCTCAAGGATATTGATTGGCCATATTATCTTCACCACTTGGCTGATCTACTTTCCTTATTCTTTGCTAGTATTGAAAACCCTTGTCTGCCTTCTTCCATGAAAACCCTAGGTCTGGGAAGATCTTATTCCCCAGCTGAAGCTGATACCACTGTAATGTTCCTTTTTGGGGGCAAAACTAAAGAACAAGGAATTAACACAAATCTCAATTAATTACCAAATATGAATTTCAGACCAGCAAACTGAAATTTAGACCCAGATTAAAACAACGACCAAATTTTCCGCACAACAATGTCAAAAATGGATGAAAAACACTTGAAACTCTTCGAATAACTTTGCCAAAATATAAATATGTACTTTAGGCATCAACCAAATTAATTTTCAACATGAAGTCTGAACGGAAAATACTAATGGAAATTAATTATAAATCAGCGAAGTACAGTTCCACATAAAATTATGAAATGAGAGTTTACAAATTCCAAACTTCACAAAGAATAGTATAGATTCCGGCTTTATAAATAATGAGAAAGCCAATTATGAAAATAAATCTGGTTTCCGTGCCCTAGAAGGAACCAAACTCCACACTAAGGTAAGTCACTCCACCTAGGAGAGACACGACATTGCATTCAAAAATCTGAAAATGTCTTCTCTTCCTCCAAATCTGTAATTTACCTTCAAACCAAACAAGAATAGAGGGTTTTCGTCCCCCAACCATCCACAAGAAGGGTTTTTCGTCCTTCTTGGAAGAGCCACACACTTGGATTTCCGTCCAAGAGTGGAAAGAACAATGAGCAACAACCCAAAAGTCCAATTAGAGAAAATGTGTCAAAAGTGAATGCTCCAAATGAAGCCCTTCCATCTCCTTTTATACCCCAACTTTGGCGCCAAAACCCAAAAAGGTCAAGGTCGACCCATAAAGAGCTATTTTAATCTTTTAAATTGGCTTCATTAATGCACCAAACCTAGTCGACCTGCTAAAAAGAAGAACACACTAAAAGAAAGCATTAAAAATTAGAAAATAAAAGTGCAATGAGAGTTCACTTCCTTTTCCCGCTCACTCCACTTCTTTGCCATGGAAAAGTGTAATGTCCTTTTTTCCTACTATTCCCTTTTCCATGGCAACGAAGTGGGAGAATTGGGAAAAGGAATTGAGCTTTCTTTGCATTTATTTTCTAATTTTTAATGTTTATTTTTTAGTGTTTTTTAGCTTAAATTAGCAGGTCAGCTGGGTTCGGTGCATTGAAAAAAGCATATTAAAAGATTATAATGAATTTATCTGGGTTGGCCTTGTCCTTCTAAGCCTTGACACCAAAGATTAAGGCATAAAAGGAGATGAAGATTTCATTTGAGGATATCGACTTTGGGAATTTTATGTAAATTGGACTTGTGGGTTATTTGATCATTGTTCTTCCACTCTTGGGCGAAAATCCAAGTGTGTGGTAATTTCCAAGAAGGACAAAAACCATTATTGTGGTTAGTTGGGGGGCGAAAACCCTCCTTCCTTGTTTGGATTGAAGGCATATTGTAGATTTAAGAGGAAAGAATTCATAATCAGATTTTTATATGCATTATTCAGCCTCTTTCTTGTGGAGCGACTTGCATTAGAGTGTTTTTTAATGCTTTCTAGGGCATGAATATGATATTTCATTTGATATTCAGATTTTTCATTTATAAATTGGAAATAATTCTTTGTGGAGTTTGGGGTTCCTAAACCCTCATTTCATAATTTTTATGTTAGTTTTACTTCGATGGTTTTTAATTAATTTACAACAATGTTTTGGATCTGATTTCATATTGAATATTAGGTTTGGATAATGCCTAAAATACATATATCTATTTTGGCAAAGTTGTTTGAAGAGTTTCATGTGTTTTGTACTCATTTTTGCACAAATTTCCTAAAAATTTGATCATTGTTCAAATATGGGTTTTATTTTCAGTTTGCTGGTTTAGAAATCATATTTGATAATATTTGGGTTTGTGTTAATTCCCTACTTTTCAGTCTCAACCTATTGAATTCTTTAATGGAATGGAAGAAGGCATCAAGGGTTTTCTATACTACTAAAGAAGAAGGAAAGAGGATCAGCTAAGGGAAGAAGACAATATGGCTAATCAAGATCCTCGAGAAGCCAAATTTGATAAGTTGATTGCGGGTCAAGAGAGATTAGCAAACACAATGGACTTCCTTCCCATATCTCTTCAAAAGATAATTGAACCTAGGGTTCAAAATGGTGATGGTAGCTCATCTAGAGCTAACAATGCACAATAACATATGGGATCAGCCCATGGATCTGTTACTAGGCCTACTTTTCTTCCAAGGGAAGAAGTTATTCCGGATGTTGAAACAAGGCCTTCTATCGGACGGAACATTGCCACAAGTTATGAAGAGTATATGTCTCTTCCAAGAGAGATTCGTGAAGTTATTTCACTTGCCGAATTCATTGGAGTGAATAGAGGAAGACCTAGGTCCTGAGCCTAGACATCATATGCCACAGAAGGAGGTACAAAATGTGTTGGGGAAGATGACCTTCTCCACATTTGATGGATCAGCCAAAGGGACAACTAGGGCTTGGATTCAGAAAGCTGGATACATATTTATCTTTGAAGCCCATGATGGAGGAGGATGCTATCAAGTTTGCTACCTTACATCTTGAAGGAATTGCTCATGAATGGTGGTTTCATGGGTTAGTGACATGCAAGGGCATAATGAGATTCATTCTCTATGATGATTTTTTGTCCAAGAATCATTGACCGATTTGATAGAATTGATCTAGAAGTTCACTTTCGTGAGATTGCTCATTTGAGACAACAAGGCACGGTGGAGGAATATGTGACTAAAATTTCAGAGGCTTTCCGTTATGATCATGTATGTTTTAGAAAGAAGGCTTGTAGTGCTTTTCATTGAAGGTTTGATTGAGCCCCTCAAGGGTTTGGTTCGAGCCTTTGATCCCTTGTCTCTTCAAGAGGCAATCAAGAAGGCTTTAGATATTGAAGGTGCTGCTCCAAAAACAACAGCGAACAGCAGTCTTTCCAAGGGAAATTTGAGTGTAGGAAAATCCACTATCTATGGGACAGCCTAGAAACCCTCCCTTGGACCAACCAAGGAGGCCACCCCAAAAGATTTCCAAGTACTCACATGGAGCTGCCTAAAACCAACAATGAAAAAGAATCTAGAAACGAGCTTCAAAGGAAGAATTTGTGTTTCTCATGCAAGGATCCATGGAATATCGGGTATCGTTGTTTGGGTAAAGGTAAAATACATTATATTGAAGTATTTTCAGATTGTGAGGATGATGAAAGTAATGTTGATAAGAAAAAGCTTAATAGTATGCCAGAAAAGGATCCGGAAAAGGTTGATAGCACTCTTGACTACCTTGAAGGGAGCACCTAGTTACCATTCATTCCATATGAAGGGTAATCTACAAGGGCACGAAGTCATAATTTTGATTGATGGTGGAGCCACCCACAATTTCATAGATGAGTGCTTGGTGGCCAATTTGAAATTGAAGGTTGAAGACTTCAAAGGGTTCACAATGAAGATAGCGGATGGTCACTCAATGCCATGCACCTAGAGGTTTTCCCAACTCCATGTTTCATTGGAACCATATGAGGTATGTGCTGATTTCTATTTAATTAACATGGTTGATATGGGTATCATGCTTGGAGTCCAATGGTTGCATTCATTGGGAGAGCTCATTTTCAACTATCAAAGCATGGAGATAAGTTTCATGACAAAGGTAAAAAGATTACTTTACAAGGTATGCTTCCGGAAACACCCCAAGTTAATTATTTAGTAGAAGATATTTTTCTATGGGAGTCACATTTTTGCTCTTTATCCAAGATTACAACAGACTGGAAATCATTAATTACAGCTGAGAATGTCAACAAGAAGTTTGCTAATGTTGTTTTTGAAGGGGAAATACGTGATGAAAGGTACAAGGTAATGGATGAGCTTATTCTTTACAAAAACCGAGTCTATTTGATGCCCGAATCGAAGGTGAAGAGTAAAATATTGAGAGTTGTTCATGATGACCCATCAGCTGGTCACCCAGGTTATTTTAAGACATAAACAGGTGAGGGAAAGATTCTATTGGAAAGGTCTTAAAGGGGAAGTGCTCCAATACATTCAGGAATGTCTTACATGCCAACAAAACAAGGCAGAAAACATGTTTCCAGCAGGTATCTTACAACCTCTTCCCATTCCCACTCAAAAATGGGAGAGCATCTCTATGGATTTCATCACGGGGCTGCCTATGGTTCAAGGTAAGAATTGCTTATATGTAGTGGTTGATAGACTCACAAAGTATGCTCATTTTTGCCCACTTCCAGCTAAATATAATGCTCCTATAGTGGCTGATGTGTTTTTCAAAGAAATATTCAGAACTTCATGGGTTGCCCAAGGATATAGTAAGTGATAGGACAACATGTTCATGAGCATGTTTTAGCAAGAGTTGTTTCAATTGGTGGGCACCCAACTCTCTCCTAGCACTAGCTACCATCCCCAAACGGATGGGCAAACTGAAATAGTGAATAAATGGGTGGAAGGATACCTACGGAACTACATTGATGGGCAACAATCCGCATGGATGAAGTGGCTATACATGGCTGACTTTTGTTACAACACCACCTTCCAAACATCCATTGGTATGTCTCCTTTTAAAGCTTTGTATGGCTATGATGTTTCCTCTTTTGTTGATTTGGTTATGACAGATAGTAGAGTGCCTAAGGCTCAAGATTTAATTCAGCAAAGTCATGATATCCTAAAAGAGCTCAAGGAGAACCTTCTACATGCCCAAAATCAGCAGAAGTTATACGCATATCAGCATAGGAAAGAGAGGACATTTGAAGTGGGAGACATGGTATTTTTAAGGTTGCCGCCCTATAAACAATCTCCCATCAAATAAAAGGGTGCAGAAAAGTTATAACCTCGTTTTTATGGTCCTTATAGGGTAAAGAGGAAGGTGGGAAAGGTGGCATATGAACTTGAGCTTCCAGAATATAGCAAGATACATAATGTTTTTCATGTCTCATGCCTCAAAAATGCACTTGGACAGCACCTTACTCCTTCACATGAGTTGCCTCCATTGGATGAGGAGGGCAAGTTGATTCTAATTTCCGGAAAGTATCCTAGAGGTTCATGAGAATAAATTGAGGAATCAAAGTATCAAGGAATACTTGGTTCGTTGGAAGGGATTACCCCTTGAGGATGTTACATGGGAAAGTGCAACAATATTAAAACATCCACAATTGCAATTGCTTGGGGACAAGCAATTTTGGGAAGGGAGGACTGTAATGTCCCTTTTTCCCACTTAAGGATCTGATTTTGGACTTCTTGTCATTCTTTGTTAAATGGCAACGAAACGGAAGAGTTAGGAAAAGGAATTGAGCTTCCTTTGCATTTATTTTCTAATTTTTAATGTTTCCTTTTTAGTGTGTTTTTTCTTTTAGCATGTTGGTTGGGTTTGGTGCATTGAAAAAAGCATATTAATAGATTATAATGACTTTATCTGGGTTGGCCTTGTCCTTCTAAGCCTTGGCACCAAAGATGAAAGATATAAAAGGAGATTAAGGACTTCATTTGGGACATCTACTTTGGTGAATTTTATCTAAATTGGACTTGTGGGTTGTTTATTCATTGTTCTTCAACTCTTGAGCGAAAATCCAAGCATATGGCATCTTCCAAGGACAGAAGCCCTTCTTGTGGTTGGTTGGGGGACGGAAACCCTCCTTCCTTGTTTGGCTTGAAGACATATTGCAGATTTGGGAGGAAAGAAATCATGATCAGATTTTTATATGCATTATTGAGCCTCGCTCTTGTGAAGCAACTTGCATTAGAGTGTTGTTTGGTGCCTTCTAGGGCACGAATCTGATCTTTCATTTCATATTCAGATTTTTCACTATTTATAAGGCTGGAATCAGTAACTCTTTATGGAGTTTGGGGTTCCTAAGCCCTCATTTCATAATTACTATTGGAATTGTACTTCACTGGTTTTTAATTAATTCCCAGCAGTGTTTTGGATCAGATTTCATATTGAATATTGGTTTGGTTGATGCCTAAAATACATATATCTATTTTGGCAAATTTGTTTGAAGAGTTTCAAGTGTTTTGTACTCATTTTTGCACTGTTGTCCTAAAAATCTTATTGTTGTTCAAATCTGGGTTTTATTTTCAGATTGTTGGCTTACATAGTTAAGGTTCGGCTGGATTTGTTGTTCGAACCATATTTTTTGAAGCAACCGAATAAATATCGGTTCGGCCTTTTATTTTGCAAAAAAAGAAAAAGCATTTTTTTGTTTTTGGGTGAAAAAACGACAAGGGCAGAAAAAAAATTGCCAGAAAAGGGTCCGGGAAGATGTAGCAACAAAAACTTGCATGTGCCATAACTTTCATTCTGTGGCTCCGTTTCAGGTGTCGTCTTCTCTAAAAGTGTATATTTTCTCGAGCTCTACACATTGATGGCAATATTTTTCTTATTTTCATAAAATCCATTTTTGTACCTTTTTGGACCAAGCAACTTCTTGCAATCTTTTGAAAGAATCATTATGATGATGATGATTATGGTAGATGGATGCTTTTTTGTATGATTTGTCTATATATAATGATATAAGTATACAATAATATAAATTTATAATAATATAAGTATATATATTCCGAACCGGATTTTTCCGTATTTTTTTGAATTTTTTCGAGAACTCTGAATTTTCGGATTTTTTTGCCCTTCCAAATTTAATCGGATTTCCGAACCTGGTAACTATGCTTAGAAATCCGATTTGATAATATTTGGGTTTGTGTTGATGCCCTACTTTTCATTTTCAGCCCTTGAAAGGAATACTACAAAAAGGGAATGGCAAGAAGTTCAAATCATGCTCTCAAGTTGGAAAAGGTGACATTACAAGTTAGGTCACGAATTAAGTCGCGAAAGCAAAAAGATACAGTCATAAATTTTACGTTCATCGGAATCATGAGTTTCAGAAAATACACAGTGTTGAACTCGTGAAGGTGGTCGCGAGGGTTCGGAACAAAGTCATGAGGGCTAGAAAGTCTTTGAAATGAAATAGTAGAAGCCAAGAAACTGAAAATGAGGTCACAGGAACCAACACAAATCCTGCCTACAAACCAAGGCTCATGATTCCAGTCGCAAAGGTAAATACATTTTTGTCATTAATATCCTGCTAATGGTCGTCATTAGGGCATTTATTTTGAATTTTGAATGCATTTTTTAAAACAGACAAGAGAATAGAAACATTTCTGATACTCTAGGCTAGGAATACGATCACGCAAGTAGAAACAAGTTGTACTTTCTTTGCTGCAATGATTTATACATATATAATCAAATAGTGTGTAAAATGCATAACGGAGCCGCTATGTCTAGCCAGAGGATCAATCAGAGACAGCTAGCAAAAAACAATGCCAAGGCTATTTTATTGAACAATCTTCCTTCTAAATACAGAAAGGGAAAACTCATAGGCAATCCAAATGAATTTAATGTAGCCAATGTTGAAGATCCACCGGATACTGAAAGTAAGTGAAGAATTTGATGGAGAAGACATATTTTAATTTTTAAAGAAGCCCCCCACTTTGAAGACAGTAAGGGATCCAGTGTAAGTAAAACTCAGCATAGATGGCTATCCAGATAGTTTGGGAGTTTGTGTATCTCAGGAATTTACCCTTACGAGGATCATGAGACAACTTGATGGAGCACTGTGGGAGTAGCTCAACATGGAGGGTTGTCCAACAATTCAGGAGATTCTATAATTTGGGAGTTCAAGGAGTTGGAATCCGGGAACTCGAGAATTCAGCTCATGACCTACACCTTTACGAGGGTCGGGGAGGCAGCTTGATGGATTTCTATCTGGACTATTGTTCAAAACAGAGATTTTAAAGATTGTAATTCTATCTTCTTTTCAATGTAAGCCTTAAGAGGGGGTATTAAAATATAAGGCTTAGTTATTAGTGATAGTTTAATATTTATTAAATATTTAACTAATAAATGGTTGTAACTGTGCAACCATTTTGTAAACCATCTTTCACATTATAAAATGATGGACATGTTAGAAAAAAAATAACCAATGTAGAGAGAAACGATCACACTGAAAGCAATTAGAAATAAATAGATCTAAAACACATTCATAACATTCTCCACTATACATGCTCCAGTTGTAACTGCTTCTTCAATGGCACGTACAAACTTGAGTGTCGTTCTTCATGCCTTCCAAAAGATCTTCATAACACGGGCTCTTTGCTGTAGATAACTTCTTTTGGCTGTGGACAGGTTGTTGCGGCCGGTTCCTAAGCTACATACGAGTTGTTGCTTATGGAAAATTTTCTCAACCAAGGGTGACATCACACATATCATCATTCAAACAACTTATTGGAAAAAGAAGATTAAATGCACACAAAATACCACAGAATAAAGATAACTAGATAGAACTATATTAATTAGTAATTATGCCACAAGTTCAAGGTTGTAATAACAATTTCAGCAGTGTACTTGGAAAATACATGGAAATAACTACATTGACTTGATCAAAATACAGAAGATGAGTTGTTTATAAAGGCAATTAACACAACTCATCACACCCCCAGGCTTAATCTCTTGAATGTCCTCATTCAAGGGCTTCATATCTTTGCTACCTAAAACTGCATTCGCGCCTGAGATCAATGGATGTATCTATGCCCTCGTCCTCTCATAAGAAATACCCACCATTCATCATGAATCTGCTCCAGACTCTATCTTGGATCCTCTGATTAGCTGGTAAATTACCTCTCCATGGTGGTATTAGAGGATGATAACCGATAGGGAACCATTCATCCTCACAGTCATTAGCTATTTCAATGTACTTATTTACCCTGCACAAAGTTAGAATAATGTTAGAATAGGAATGCATTTCTTTCCTCTGTAGTTCAGGAGATAACTCATTCCATCTCATTTGGCATACCTGTACAACCTGAATTCCATGCTCCCTAATCATGTTCCTTACCTCTACACATGCTTCTACCCTCATTTGCAATACTATGTTTTTTATTTTATCCTCTCCCATATAACTGCCATATTGTTCCTTGACTTCATTTGTGTTTGCTGCTTCAACTCTAATAAACACTGTTTGGACCTCCAAATGTTTATACTCTTCCGTTTGTCTGGCTCTGTCCAATTCATTTTAAAAATAAGAGCATAATGCTTTCACCTGAATATCCCCAATATACAGAATTGGGATTCAATTCCTATCATATTGAAGGGCATAGTTGTGTAAATAAAGCTCACATAACAAGTGTTTGAGTTCATGTGTATTGTTCTGATATAGAGTAAAGAATCTCTTAGCTGAGCTAATATCATATATTATATCAGAATTAATGCAAGTTTATGTTGCAGCATTTTCTCTTTCAAGTAGATAGCATAAACACTTGATGGGGGCCTGCATTTCAATATTTCATGAGTTACCTGGATTGTTTCTTCCTATTTCTGCTTCATCCTTTTAATCTCTTTATCCTTGTCCTTCAATTCTTCCTCATGCTTAGAGATGTGAGGGCTTCTTTCTCCTTTTCCCATTTTCCTTTGAGTTTGTTAACGTAGATTTCCAATTGCAGCATCAAATTGTCAACATATGGTTCCATAGTCTATGTTGCCATCTCACTGCAAGATGGTTTTGCAGGTTCCCCAATAATTTCATGAATAATAATTTGGGTTTGCAATGGTGTTACATTGCCTTCTTGCACATTATCATGTTGTGCTTGCTCAATTACTTGGGCAACAACTGCAAGAATTTGTTCTTGTTCTTGGTCTTGTTGCTCAATGACTTGCTCAACAACTATAGGAATGTGTTGATATTCACTTCCTCTTCCAACTTCCTCTTCTTCTCCCTCTTCTTCTCCCTCTTCATGACCTTCCACTTCATGAACTTTCATTCTTTGTTGGCTCTTCTCTCATTCTTTGTTGGCTCTTCTTGCTCCTCCATGGTTTGTTCAAGGTATTCTTGCTCATGAACTATGGCATCATGATCTCCCTATTTTGTCTCCATTTTCCTTTGAGTTTGCTTAACATAGTTTTCCCTTTGCAGCATCAAATCAGTCAATAATGAGTCCCATTGTCTACTGTTGCCATCTAGGCTTGGAGGTTTTTAGGTTCCCTTATAATTTCATGAATTCTAATTTGGGAGTGCCTAGTTGGTGTTACAGTACATGTTGAGACTAGATGTTGTGTTTGCCTTTGAAGTGGATGTTTCTTTGTTCAATTTCTTGGAGAGGATGACTTCTCAACAAATAGGCATTTCAGCTCCTTGTTCAATTTATCCTCCAAGATTCCTGTTCTTATCTCTCTTCATGACCTTCCACTTCAGGGGTGCCTCCTGAGTTTGAGTTTTCTCTTCTTGTTCCTCCATGGGTTGTTAGTACAGAAAATTCTTGCTCATGAATTGTCCATTTGTATTCCCTTGTTTCCCAATTGGTTGAGGCTCAAAGTTTGTTTAGCTTCCAAATCTTCTAGTGAGATTTGTGACTGTGTTTGTTTGGAGTTTTTGGCCTTTTTGTTTAAGCCTATGGGACTAGGGGTGTATAAGTAGAATGAGAATATTTTGTTTGCCCTTGGAAGTGGATGTTTCAGGAGTGGATAACAATAGGGTTTCTATGAAAACATTTCATGGAGAGATAGGTACAGGGTGTTCTTCAACAGGAGGCAGACCTTCAGAAATTAGGGGTTCTTGAGTTTGGGAGGTGGATGTGCAGCCTCTGTTACATGTGCAGAAAAGTTCTAGTGTTGCTCCTTTTGTTTCTCTTGTTTCCCATCAATGTCTCAAGACTGTTTACCCTTACAAAGTCTTCCCATGGTATTTGTGGATGATCCCTTTGCAGGGGTGTGTTTAACCACTAGGGTTATAAGACAATGATGTGATAATGTTGCCCTACCCCTCTGTACTTCATAACTCATTTTCTTCAACATTTCATGCAAGAAGTTTGGAACATTTACTTGATGGTTGTTCTTCAGATGATTCAACAACTTAAAATACAGTATGTTCAATCTAGAATACCTCCCTTCACAAGTAAAGTATTGAATAACAAATGTGGCAGCTTGTGCCCACAAGGGTTTAAGAGATGTTCTAAATGTACCTTGCCTATCTGAAATGAGCTCGTCATCATCATCTACGAACTCTCTCCTTGTTGCTTCTGGATTGGCCTTTTCTAAGAACTGTTCTCCTTGAGCTGGTAGACCAGTAACTTTTGCCAAAATTTCATCACTTAGCCTGACTGCTAAGCCTTTCACCCTTGCCTCTCCATTGCTGAGTGTGTTGGCAAATTCTGTCACAATTGCCTCATCAAAACCCTAAAACTTGTTGATATAATCCATCCAACCATGGTTCTAAAAATACTGCACAATCTGAGGATGCCTCAAAAGTGACAAATGCACAATGGGCTCTCATCTTATCAAGTCACCTCCCATGGCGAGATACGCAGCTACCTTTGGGTTCAATACGCAACAATACAATTCTACCTTGAAAGAACTTTGCACAATTGAGTTGTATTGATGGTTTGTCATCTTTTTAAAACTTTATTGCTAGAGGACAATGACAGAGTTATTAATCAATCATTAATGAATGTGACAATATGGAGCATATGAAGCAAAGTGATGTGACAACATTGGCTTATGTGGAGGGGGTAAAGAGGACACATCATTGCTTGAAAGGCGACAGTCTTTAAATGTTGCACATGCATGATGACTCCGCATAACTGCTAATTAAATATAATTAAACTAATTATACTTTATTAAAGTGATAGATGAATGCACTTATCTCATTGTTTGTTTGCAATGATGGTTGTGCATGCTTATTTGAACTTGAGTCTTGGCTACATGCAAGTTGTCGCGATGACATTGCGGACGTGTGTTGAACTGATATTGGTTGTTCCTTACTACAAACGGATAATTCCCGGAGAGGGAACTCCAATTGGTTGGGGGTACCAATCATTGCTTGTCCATCACCCACACGTGCATGCATGTCATGATCTTTGTTATGATTTCATGAGTTCTGCCAAACGCAAAAGACAAAGCAGGGGTTGTTTCATGTGGCTGCAAGTGGAACTCATAGTCATTGCATTCTCTCCTTGTGATGGAGATCATGCCCTCCTGCAATCACTTGACATCAAACCCTGCAAAACAAAAACTTCATAAAATAAATGTGTTAGCAGAGTGTTGTTGATCACCCAAAAGGTAGATCACAACACTTTTATTTGACCTTGGAATATCCAGCAAGTTGAATGCACCAAGGCCACTGAAAATCTTCAATCCTCTAAAATCTCAGAAGGATGAGCCAACAGGTTCAACCTCTGAGGTTAATTTGATGTCCTTACTTCCATTCTTCTTTGACCTCCTCTGAATAGCTCCATGAATGAACCTTTGTCAACTAGTTTTTTGTACAATCTCATCCTGTGGCCATTCACCAATAGCTTGAACCTCACAAGATCTATGGTAGTGAGCTTTATAGCTCCATTGGGGAATATTTTTTCAATTTCATAACGACCTAGCCACCTTGTCCTGAGCTTTCCTATATGATCCTTGTATTTTGAATCAAACAAGAGTGCCCAGTCACCTTCCTGGAACTGTCTTGTCTTGATGTACTAGTCATGTCATTTGACTCTTTGCTTCTGCACCACCTATGTGTTATGTACTGCCAGTCTTCTCAATTCATCCAACTCATTGAGTTGGAGAATTTGTCTTTGAGCTTCTGATAAATCTATGCCCAGCTCAAGTGCAATCCTCAATGTTTTGTGCTCAAATTCAATTGGCAAAACAACAGTCTTGCCATATAGGAGTTCAAATGGTGTGAAGCCAATTGTGGTCTTCCATGTTGTGTTGAATGCCCATACTGCTTCTGGAAGCCTACCTACCCAGTCTTTCCTATGGAGTGCAATGGTCTTGTGTCAATATGGCCTCTATCTCTTTGTTTGTAACCTCTACTTGGCCATTAGACTGGGGGTGGTACAATGTGGACTTCATATGCCTGATTTCATATTTTTTAACTAGATCAGAAATTACATCAGCAGTAAAATGTGTACCTTGATCTGTAACAATCTCCCTTGGGACTCCATACCTGGTGAAGATGTGATCATATAGGAACTTGGCTACTTTCTCACTTTTCTGGTTTGGCAATGCCTTCACCTCTGTCCACTTGGTTAGGTAATCTGTGCATACCAAGATGTATTCTTTCTGCTGAGATGGAGGGTCTATTGGACCAATAAAATCTAAGCCCCACTTGTCAAAAGGTTGCAAGACCAATTGAGGCTGCAATAGCATCTCATCAGATCTAGTGGGCTTACCCATTCTTTGACATTTATCACATCTATTGGTGTATAGTGTTGCATCCTTATGTAATGTTGGCCAATAATAACCAGTAGTCAACACCTTTTGCATTGTTTTTTTTGCAAGTAAAATGCCCTCCCCAAGGTTCACTGTGGCAGGCTCTGAGGACATCAAATATCTCCTCATCATCTATACACCTTCTCATTATTTGATCTTGTCCCTTATGAAACAGAAATCCAACTATCCAAGAAAAATATAAACTCTTTTCAACTATATATTTTTTCTCAAAGTATAAGTAATGTGGAGGTGTTTTACCTGAAACCAAATAGTTGGCTATGTCTGCATACTAGGGTGTTTTTGTAGAAATAGCAAATAAGTGCTCATCTAGAAAGGAATCATCAACTACTTGCTCTTCACTATTGGTCTCCATCCTTGAAAGGAAATCTACTACCACATTATCCTTGTCAGGCTTGTCCACTATGGTGACATCAAATTCTTCCAAGAGGAGCAACCACCTTATGATTATGTTGCTTACTGTTGGTTTGTTTATCAGATATTTGATTGCAACATGATCAGTGTGAATAAACATTGGATATCCTGTGATGTAGTGTCTAAATTTGTTGATAGCATATACAACTGCCAAGAACTCCTTTTCTGTTACTGTGTAATTTAATTTTGCATGCTGCAAGTTCTTGCTAACATAGTATATTGCATAATTCAAAATTCCATCTTTTTGTCCTAGGACAACTCCAATAGCATGATCTGATGCATCTGTGTGGATGTGAAAAGGCATAGGTTCTAGTCAGGTCCTCTCAACACAGGAGCAGTAGTTAACATATGTTTCAAAGTTTGAAAAACACCTTCATGCTCAGTCCATACAAAATCAGCATCCTTTCCTAGCAATGCAAAAAGTGGCACTGCAATTTTGCTGAAGTCTTGTATAAACCTTTTGTAATATCCAGCACATGGCCTAAAAAGTTTCTAACATCCTTTTGTTTCCTTGGTGTTGGCAAGTTGACTATAACAGACACCTTTGTTGGATCAACTTGAATTCCTTCTGATGAAAGGTAGTGCCCCAACACTATACCTTCTGACATCATCATGTAACACTTCTCATTGCTTAAGGACAAATTGTGATCCTTGCATCTTTTCAAGACCTTATCCAGATTTTGCATAGCTTCTTCAAAAGTGTTGCCATGTACAGTGAAGTCATCCATATAGACTTCCATGCAATCATTTGTCAAATCAAAAAAGATACTCAAGACTGCCCTCTGGAATGTAGCAGGTGCATTACACAAGTCAAATGGAAGAACTGAATAGGCAAATGTTCCCCATGGACATGTGAAGGTAGTTTTGTCTTGGTCCTCTGGTGCAATCTGGATCTGATTATAGCCACTATATCCATCAAGAAAAGAGAAGTACTTTTTACCAGCCAAAGTATCAAGCACTTGATCAATGAAGGGAAATGGGAAGTGATCTTTCTTTGTTGTTGAATTCAACTCCCTGTAATCTACACAGATCCTCCATTTCCCATTCTTCTTTGGCACAATTACAAGAGGTGATACCCATTGACTGTCTAATATGGGGTATATGAATCCAGCATCCAGCAACTTCTGTAGTTCAGCCTTCACAATCTCTCTTACTGTTGGGTTCATCCACCTCTGAGGTTGTCTGATTGGTTTACAATCTTCTTTGATGTAAATTTTGTGAGTGCAAAGCCTAGGATGAATCCCACGCATATCACCATAATCCCAAGAAAATGTTGTTTTATGTTTTTGAAGAAGAGACAATCAACAGTTGCTCTTGTTGTCTATCCAGCATCTTGCTTACATTGAGTGGCCTCCCTGGTGTTATTTCTACTTGCTTGGAGAGGTCCATCATTGAACACATGTTGTTGCTAACAGAATTTAGTATGCAGTCATGGGGAAGAAGTTGGTGAAGAATACAATTCTTACCTGGAATATCCATGGTGCTTTGTTGCATGGTAGGACTTGGTTCAAGGGACAGCTTAAGCACCTTAATTCTGTCATCCACTTCTTCATTTCTTCCATAGTTGTTCTACAAGACATTGGAGAGAAACATCTTCTTCCTGATCTTCAATTGTACAAGACTTCTCCAACATCATGAGTTGTTGTACAAAGCTCTGATCAGCTTCTGGTTCTTCAACCCAAATTGTTTGATCTTCATCATTCAATGGTTGGGCAGGAGGATAGAGCATAAGCTTCTTGGTACCATTTCCATTTGAGATAATCATGTTGCCAGACCTGCAACCTATAAATGCATCAGCAGTGGCCAACCATGCCCTTCCCAGTATAATAGGATAACCTCCTAAACTTTCTTTTGGTTGAAGGAAAATGAAATCACAGGGTATTCCCAAGAGTCTACCACCACAACAATGTCCTCAAGGACTCCTTCAGGCCTTACTGTTGATCTATCTGTCAGTTGCAAGACTGTAGTTGTTGGCCTTAGTCCTTCCAACTTCAGGTCATCCATGATTTGCTTGGTCATGACGTTGATTGTTGCCCCTAAGTCAATCAGAGTATTATTTATTGTAGTTCCATTAATAGTAACGTTTACCAAAGGACTACCTAGATCTATATACTTGGGTAGCACCAGAATTTCCAAGCATGATATCAGCCAATTGTCCAATAACTTGTACAGTGGATGGATCTTTCCTTTTTCTTCCTGGATTTTTGATGCATAGATCCTTAACCAGCTTGTTATAGATGGGCACATCCTTAATGGCTTGAATAAGTGGAATCTTCACGCAAATATCCTTTAGCTGATTGACAAAATCAGAATCAAAATCTGATTTAGGGTCAGTCTTTCTTTCCTGCAATCTCTCTGGAAATGGGGTTCCATTGACTTGCATTTTACCCTTACTGGAACTCTGTTCATGTTGTTGCAGATCAGCTTGCAGCATTGTCTGGCTTTGTTGCGGATCAATCTGCAGCAATTGTGGTTCATCTGTAATCTCTGTGATGGTGGGTTTACTTGGTGGGAGAAGTGCTCTTCCTGAGTGAGAGATGGATATCATTGACATCAATTGAATAAGGAAGAGTATTGGGTTGATTTAGTGGTGTAGGTTGGCTGAGCAACTTTATTGTTGGGGTTAGGTGATGGTTGAGCTGGCAGTTAGTGGTTTTTGGTTGAGAGCCAAGTTGGGGGTTTGGCATCAAGGCTTGTTATTGTGGGTAAGGAGGTTGATGGTAGGATTGTTGGTAGTTAGGAGGTGGGTTGCTCCATTGTTGCCCTCCTCTCAAGGTTGATTCCATGAATAAGGGGTTGTTGCCATTGTTGGCCTGAAAACTGAGGTTGCCATGGTTGTTGGTATTGGCTAGGGTATGGAGCCCAACCTTGCTAAGTATTAGCCCAAGGTGGGGGTTGCATATATGAATTACTAGTCCAATTTTGAAAAAATGGCATGGGATCTTGTGACATACCTCCTTGTCTTGGTGGCCATGGCTTCCTTTGAGCAACATAAAACTTTCCCATCCTCCATTTCTATCATCTTGAATTTTGGTGCTAGCCTCCTTTCTTCTAGTAATGTTGGCCAATCCCTTGCATCTGCAATCAACTTTCTTTCTTCTGCATGCATGGCAGAACTCTGTAAGTGTCTGCCTCTGCATCCTCTCTTTTCTTCTTGGCATGTAGAGCATCAAGTTGGGTGGCCATGTCATTAACTATTTCTTGTTTCATGTTCTTGAACATGTTTACAATCTCTGATTTAGATATGTCCCCAATTCCTTTGGTAGTTGATCCACCCTTTGATCTAACACTTCTTATTCTCTTCATAGTTGCTCTAGAATAGTTCCTACAAGCTTCACAAATCTCCTCAAAAGTAGTTTTTGAGATATCTCCAGCTCCTATCAGGTCCAAAGCATCCATATCCTCCTCACTGAGTCCTTTTAAGAAAAGTAACTTGAGAGATTCAGGAGGTAACCTTGTGTACCTTAACTTCTAAACGCAAAATAGGAATCTCTCCAGATAATCTTCTAGTGGCTCATCTTCCTTTTGTGCCATCTTGAAGAGTTCATCCCCTCCTCTGCTACTTGGCCTACAGTAGTCTTGGTACTTGGTCAGAAAATTTTCCTTCATCTATTGCCAGGTGGTAACAGCATCTCTTCCTAGACCCATAAACCATCTCAAGGCTGCATCCTTGAGTGTAGCAAGGGAACAACTTTAGCTTGTGTGCATTAGTTGTGTAGTCATAACTCCTGCATAAAACATCAAACTCAAACAAGAAAGTGTTTGGGTCTTCAGTTCATAGATCCATGAAAATTAGGAAGAGCTGATGGAGAGATGTTCTTCATAGGTTGATTGTTATTGGAGATGGGAAACTCAAATGTACTTGGCTCCCCTGCTTCCACATTTTGGTTCACCTCTTCTACCATGTTTGGTTTTTCAAGAACAACTTCAGAACTTTCACTTGGAAGGGGGATTTTCTAATAGCAAACCTTGTACAGAGGAAGATGTGTCTTCTTCATAATCAGAAGTGATTTCTGCTATTTCGAGGATTGGGTAGGAATCTACCATGGGCATCTCTAGGACGGTGCATACATCAACTACTCAACTCAATCAACATTCATTAGTGGGGGGTTTGAAGGTGGAATTTCTACAACCTAACCTATTTCTAAGAAATTCAAAGATGCAAAAACCTCACAAAAACTTCCTATAACTTGGCAATATCCCCGGCAACGGCCAAAAATGGTGGTGCAAATCAACTTGCAACAATTAATATGTTGTTCATTGAATTACAGTCATTTAATTATCAAACCAGGGGACGTAAACTTGAAACATTGTCAGTGTTGTATACACAGTTACAGTAGATCTAGGAGGTTGGAAAGAAATAATTGTCACAACAATGCTTGAAAGTAAACAAAACTTATAACTGAAAATGAATGGTTTCTTAAATGCTATCACTAAGACAAAGCTGTAAATTCAAAATGCAGATACAGAAAGTAAATGGTTCCTAGGTAAACATACATGCAATGAAACAAGACAACAATATGGAGGGGTTTAGCAGACCGCAAGTGGGCCCTGACTTGGGTGTTAATCCCTCCTAAATTCTGCAACTAGAAACTAATGAACAAAACTCAGATCTTTATTGAATTTGCATGAACATTACATCAAGGAACAAAGCAATCTCCTCTCTGTCTTTCTTATGAATAATATCCGTTACCAGCACTAACCCTTTCTTTTATACTTTTCATTTTACAACAAGACATGAGAAGAAGAAGAGTTCAACAAGGAGTTTCAACAAACTAAGTGAAAGATATTCAATAGGATAAGTGAAATATATTTAACAGAAAAGCGAGAGATTCAACACATGTTACAGAACTCAACAGGTGTTCAGCTATCACACACATAACAAATGTTCAAGTAATCTACCAGTTCCTTCAACCATGTGTTAACTCAATCAATCAATTCTTCACTAGTTTACAATGAATGACCAGATCAAAGGTTGAGTTATTTCTAGTTCTACACTCCAGTTGTAACTACTTCTTCAATGGCACGTACAGACTTGAGTGTCGTTCTTCATGCCTTCTAAAAGATCTTCATAATGTGGGCTCTTTGTTGTAGATGATTTCCTTTGGCTGCGAACAGGTTGATGTGGACAAGTCCTTTGGTTGTGGACGAGTTGTTGAGACGGTTCCTTTGCTGCATATGAGTTGCTGCATATGGCAAATTGCTTACAACCAAGAGTGGCATCACACATATCATCATTCAAACAACTTATTGGAATAATAAGAATAAATGCACACAAAATACCACAGAATAAAGATAACTAGATAGAACTATATTAATTAGTAATTATGCCACAAGTTCAAGGTTGTAATAATAATGTTCAGCAGTTGTACTTGGAAAATACATGGACATAACTACAATGGCTTGATCAAAATACAGAAGATGAGTTGTTTATAAAGGCAATTAACACAACTTCAAAAGAGGAAGAAAATGCTAAAATAGATGGGGAAGTGGATCTAGAAGAACTCATTTGTGCCCTAAATGAGATCAAGAAGCTTAAGAAAAAGAATCTAAAACAAAATTTACAGCTTCAGAAATATGAATAAGAGGATTGTGATTTAAAAGAAAAAATGATCATTAACCTAAAGATTCAACTTGAAGAAGCAAAAAGAATAGAGGAAGAGGTGAGAATCAAAATGAAGACAAAAAAGTAAAATTGTGAGAGGCTAGAGGCTAAAATTGTTTCCTTAAGGAACTAGAGAAAACAACTATTACGTTGAACAGAAGCCTCGGGTTTGAAAAAAGTATTGAAATCTTAGACGATATCATCAATGGCCAGAGGTCACCATTTATCAAGACTGGTCCTAGGTACAAAACAAAGCAAATGACTACCAAAGAAGATCCCAAAGAGCCACCAAAGAAGGTAAATGAAGAAAAGCCAAAAAGCTATGCAAATGCTCTCAAAAGTCCCATCAAAAATGAAAGCAACAAAAAGAAAGAAAATCATGTTCCACAGAATACCAGCATTCCTCCCAAAGACAACAAGAACAAAATCAGAAGATTTTCTCCTCCAGGGTAGTATCACATGACTAGGTTTCAAAATGCTTTCTTTGGTTATTGTTTTTCATGTAATCACTTTGGTCATAAAGTAATAGATTGTAGGACTCGTGCAAGAAATTTTGGTTGGAACAAGAACAAAAGTCCTTATGGGTCCTCAAATAGGAACTATAATTCATTTGCTCCTTTAGTGGATTACAATGGTATATGTTATAAGTGCAACTATGGACATGCTTCTGTAGAAGTGGTTTTGTGGAACCTCCTAAGCAGAACAAGAAAGTGGAAACCATGGATAAACAAAAGGAAGAAGCTGCAAAAGTTTGGAAAAAGAAGCAGAAGCAAGAAAAGAAGGAGAAATACATACTTGTACAAACTACCTTTCATGCTCAAAATGAAGGAAATCAATGGTACATTAATAGTGGTTGCTCAAGCCACATGACAAGGGATAAGAGAAAATTTCTCACTTTGAAAGAAGTAAATGGAGGTAAAGTAAAATTTGGAGACAATGTTGTAGCAAGGATAACTGGTAAAGGTACTGTTAGCCTTGACAATGGAAAAATAAAAAACTGAGAATGTCTTGTATGTTGAAGGGTTGAAGCATAATCTAAGTGTTAGTCAAATGTGTGATCAAGGACACACCCTCAAAATTTCATGATGAAGGTTGTGAAATCAAAAAGGCAAGTACGAGAAAACTAGTTGCAGATGCAAGCAGAATAGCTAACAACATTTACATCTTTAGTGAGATCAAAGGAGAAAAAATGCTACATGGAACAATCAGATGAGAGTTGGTTGTGGCATAGAAAAATGGGTCATATAAACCTTCAAACACTATCTACAAACAAGGTCAACAAGGGAAACAAACAAGGGCAAGCTTCAAATCAAAGGAATACTCAACATCAAAACCATTAGAACTTGTCTATATAGACATCTGTGGGCCTACAAGAACACAAAGTTTGCAAGGTGAAAATCATTTTATGTTGCTAATTGATGATTATTCTAGAATGACATGGGTTACTTTTCTGAACGAAAAATCCAAAGTATTTGAGAAGTTTAAGGCATTCAAAGCCTTAGTTGAACAATGAAACTGGTTTGAAAATGAAGTGGCTAAGATTGGATCAATGAGGAGAATTTACTTCAAATGAATTTGAAAAAATTTGTGAGCATCATGGAATAAAGAGACATCTCTCAACTGCTAGTAATGCACAGCAGAATGGAGTTGTTAAAAGAAAGAATCGAGTTGTTCAAGAGATAGCAAGAATAATGTTGAATGAATCTAAGTTGTCAAACACATTTTGGAGAGAAGCAATTAATACAGTAGACTACATTCTAAACAGAGGGAAAATAAGAATCAACAATAGTATAACACCTTATGAACTATGGAAGGGTAGACCAGCTACAGTTAAGTACTTCAAAGTTTTTGGAAGCAAATGCTACATAAGAAGAGATGATGAGGATTTGGAAAAATTTGACTTCAGATCTGATGAAGGTGTCTTCCCTGGTTACTATTCAAGAAGCAAGGCCTATAGATGTTACAGTAAAAGATTGCACAAGATTGTTGAGAGTGCAAATGTAAAAGTGGATGAAGTAAAGTATCAAAAGGAAAGAACATAAGAAAGTGATTACCCAAAGGAAGCAAGTTGCAAAGAAAAGAAGAAGATGAAAAAGAAGTGATTGAACGAAAAGCTACAGAAGCACCATCTAGATTTGTCCAGAAAAACCATTCAAAAAGTCAAATTCTAGGTGATAAAGATATTGGAGTACAGACTAGAAGAAGATTAGCAAATGCATCAGAACATGCAAACCGGTCCTCACTATCTAAAATAGGACCTAAGAATTTTGCAGAAGCAAGTGAAGGAAAACATTGGATTGGGGCTATGGAAGAAGAGCTGAATCAAATTGAAAAGAATGAGAATCGGGAACTTGTCCCAAGACCAAAAGACAAAAATGTGATTGGCACCAAGTGGGTTTCCGGGAATAAGCTAAATGAAGATGGAAAAGTGGCAACAAATAAAGCAAGATTAGTTTATAAGGGGTATGCTCAAGTCAAAGTTATTTATTTTGAAGTAACTTTTGCTCGTGTTACACGACTATAAACTATTAGAATGTTTTTGGCATTTGTTTGTTTTAAGAACTTTAAATTCTATCAGATGGATGTCAAGTCAGCCTTTCTCAATGGAAATTTAGAAGAAGTATACATTGGACAACCAGAAGGGTTCATCTTATCAGAAGATAAGGATTATGTGTGCAAGCTGAAGAAAGCACTTTATGGGCTGAAACAAGTCCCCAGAGACTGGTACTCAAGAATTGACAAGTATCTACAACAACATGGTTTCAAAAGGGGAATTGCTAATAACAATCTTTACATCAAGAATGAAGGTGATGATCAATTAATTGTTGTGGTTTATGTGGATGATATAATTTTTGGGAGTAGTAGTGACAAAATGTGTCAAGAGTTTGCTATGGAATTGCAAAAGGAGTTTGAGATGTCCATGCTTTGTAAGTTACCATTCTTCCTTGGGTTACAAATTTCTCAACCCGACAAAGGCATTTTCATCTCACAAACCAAGTATATCAAGGAGATGTTGAAAAAGTTTAGGATGAAAGATTGCAAACCAGTGAGCAGCCCATGGTTACAGGCTGCAAATTAAGTAAAGATGATGAATCCCAAGAAGCAAATCAAACTCTATACAGGTCAATGATTGAGAGTCTACTATATGTGACAGCTTCAAGACCAAATATTATACAATTTGTAGGCATGGTGGCACAGTTTCAGGTTGCACCAAAAGAAAACATTGTGCAAGCAGTTGAAAGGATATTTAAATATCTAAAGGGCACTTTGGATTTTGGTTTGTGGTATCCAAGAGGTGAAGATTTCACCCTAGCAGCATATACTGATGCATATTAGGCTGGCAGTATTGATGATAGAAAGAGTACAAGTGGAGGGGCATTTTTTCCTTGGTAGCAGTCTTGTATATTGGTTTAGCAAGAAACAGGTTTTGTTTCTCTATCCACAACAGAAGCCGAATACATAGCAGCAGCATCTTGTTGCACACAAGTTCTTTGGATGAGAAAAACTCTTAGAGATATTAAGGTAGAATATGTTCATCTAATTTCAATATTTTGCAATAACACAAGTGCAATAAATATTTTGAAGCATCCTGTTATGCACTCCAAAACGAAGCATATTCCAATCAAATATCATTTCTTAAGAGAGAAAGTAGCAGAACAGCAGGTCAAGTTGGAATACATTGCCACACAAGAATAGATTGTAGATATTTTCACAAAGCCCCTTTCAAAAGAAACTTTTGAATATCTCAAACAGAAGTTGGGGGTGATATCTTTTTCATCTAGTCACTAAGTTCTTAAGTTAGGGGGAGCTAATCACTGCATTATTTTACAGCTCCATGGTTTCTTTACCATTGATGTCAAAGGGGGAATTTATAGAAAGGGGGGCATTATGTTTTTGCTATATTCACAGGTTATTTTTATGCAAAGTTGCCATCAATGACAAAGGAGGAGATTGTTGGATTAATTGTCATTAATGTCAAAGGAATTTGCTATCAAAGAAAATCATTATCTAGTCATTGAAGGCCAAAGGCCACTAATCGCTGTCCAAACAAACTCAATTTCGAATCTCCATTATTCAAGGGCAGATCACACCAATCCAACACAATAAAGATAAGTTTATGATCATTGAAGAATGTTGGCCGACCCATGTCTAGCACCCAAGAAAATAAAGAGTCTCTTGGGAGAAATTGCACCCCTTCAAAATGACATGAGAAGGTATAAAAGGAGATGTAGTTGAAGAGAAAGCATATGGGGAATAATAAGATATATCATTCAAACTCAAGCAGATTTATAAAGGAGAGAAAAATAAGAGATCGTTCAAGGCCAGATTTTTGTGAAAGAGATCTATTTAATTGTCATCTGTTGAAGGTTTTTTTCTAGGTTGGTGTTTCCTAAGAAAAGACATTGGTGTCTCTTGCTAAGTTGGTACTTAGAAGTGGGGATTGGTGTCTCCAATAGGTTGGTGCCTACAAATTGCTTAACGGTGGAGATTAGTGTCTCCAGTGGGTTGGTGCCTACAATTTTTTGTAAGAGACTTTTATTATTATGAATGGATTTGGACAATATACCCAAGCAGTCTTTTCTCCATGGTTTTCTCCTGAAACAGTTTCCACGTAAATCTTGTGTTTCATAATTGTTAGATCTTGTGTGATTATTGTTATTGTGGTTATTAAGTTTTTAAATAAGTAAAAGATTATCTTATACCGATTCACCCCCCCCCTCAGTATAAGTGTGTCCATTAGTGTCGTATTGTACGGACTCCCCAAAAACATGTTGTATGAATGTCAAAAAAAAATCTGGTGAGGCCGTCAGAACAGTCTGCCAGCTTGATTGCTGCCTACTCACTCAATGTTGACTTCGCATACTAACAATGACAATAAAATGACGAACACACAATAACAGTGTGCATTCCGGTTTCTCTTCATTTGTTCTTTGTACATTCTAATCTTTCTTTATTCTCTCTCCACATATTCTAACAAGAAGACAAGAGCGTACAAGCATTGCACACTTCAAAAACATGCCAAGACTTCTTTCCCAAGAAATGAGTACAAATCAAGAAAGGATTTTGATCTGATTCATTTAGACATATGTGTACCAATGATTCAATCCTCTTTGACAAGTAATCAATATTATGTCTCTTTCATTGATGATTCTTCTGGAAGAACTTGGATTTATTTTATGAAGACTAAGGATTAAGTATTCTCTAAGTTTCAACAGTTTAAGGCCTTAGATGAGAATCAAACAAGCAAGAAGATCGAAGTGTTAAAATCAAACAATGGGAGACAGTACAACTCAAAGAAATTTGATGCATTTTGCTGACAAGTAGGCATCAAGAGAGAGCTAATTGTACCATACAACCCACAGCCTAAGTCAAAAGTTCGAGTTTGGGTTTGAGTTCAAAGAGGATAAAGTTTAGTTTGAGTTCACCAATAAATAAGGTGACCTTTTTATTTAAGCCCCTAAGAATTCTTAAGTGGTGAACCAAGTTGTGAAGAACCTAGTACGAATCATATGTAGAAGTTGACAGTGCCACGGAAGATATCAAGTTGTGTGATCTGTCATGACATTAGCCAATTGTATACGAGTTTTTATTCTTGTCATGTCAAATGGACTCCATTTTCATCAAAAAGAAATCCAAAATACTAAAGTATATTTCTAGCAAAAGCATACTTATGAATAATTATGCTGAGAGGCGTTCCTACAATGGCAGCCAATTGACACAATGGCACAACTAAAATAATTCTATTTACCACGAATCAATGGGAAATCAATACAGAATTTAATGAAGTTATTGATTAATGTGGCATGTGAAAAATCTAAACTAAGTACCCTCAAATTGATATGTATAGATGTACTTCATATAGATATGTTTATTATAATATAATTATTATATTATATTTCTTTTTTATATAAAAATCGGTTACTTATACTACATTAGCATATCTAGACAAGTGCCTTGAGATTGATATCTCTTAGCGTATTTTAGATAGATGTGTTTAAGATATCTATGCTAGTTTTTTAGTTTGTATTCCTAAGTGATTGTGAGACTTAGTGCGGCCTTGCAGGCACTATATTGGCTCATCCCAAATGTTGTTTTAAACTAAGATGTTGCCAATGTATACAACCATATATCTACATATGAAATGCCATAGGACATCATTCATCAATCCCATGAATGTCATTAAGTCATTTATGGAGTAAAACTACAATCCAACAAGCCACTCATTAAGAATTGCTCATTACTGATGATTGTCTTCCACATATCTTCAAAGTTGACTAAGGACATATAGTGACATAAATTGAGGCCTATTTCAATGAAAAACTTTTTGCCTCATTAGTTGGTCCAAAATATTGTCTTTCCATGACTCCCAATATCTTTCCTTCATAGTGATATTTGTTGAGAGCATGATAATCTATTGGAGGCACGAGGAAATATCTTTATTGGATGCAAAGACGATTAGCTGCAATAATTGGAAGAGCTTGCATGCATATGCCCCTGTTTTACTAAGCATTATGGAGGGCTGAATTTTGAGGTATATCAGCACTCTAATAAGTTCTTGATGAACATTCTTGAGCACCGATTATGGTGTCCCCGAGATTTCACCCTGAAATCTGGGACTACCCCCTTTTTTAAAAAATTGTTCTTTTCAAAGTAACGGGTCGTTTTGTGTTTTTATTGCTTGCAGTTGTCTCCATTGCTCTAAGGTATTCCTAGAGAATCATATAAGTCAAATTCGACAAATACGCACTTACTAAAACTCACTCTATCCCTTCGCTAGGTTTGTCTGAGAGAATTTTATTTATTTATTTATTAAATATATAAAATTATTTTAAAAAATAAATTGTGCTACAGTTGAACCCTATTGAGGATTTTCACGCCAGTATTGCTTCCGCCTCTCAGTGGAGTGTTCACCAAGGAAGAGTTTTTACTGACCAGCTAATCAGTAGGTTATTTTCAAAGCAATTGTCTGCAACTTCTAGCAGGGTTTTCCAATTTTACTTTATTTCTTTTGTGTTTGTTTTCAGTTTTTCTCCGTGATCTGTCTGGCAATTCTCCTCGATTTGTTCTTTTGTTCTGCCTAACCAATTCAACTGCTTAGGGTTTTTGGCAGTCACCCATGGTTTCAGACAAAATTAAAATCTTTTGTGAAGTACTAGTTTTTAATGTAGTTGTTTGGAAGCAAGTCACATTTTTCAGAAATGGGTGATTTCTCCATGGGAAGTCATAAATTCAATTACCTCATCATCCGAAGTTCATGCAGTGATCCAGTGAAGGATTTTTCATCCAAACCGTGGAAGAAAGCTCATACAAGTCATAATGCTAACCTGCCTACTACCTTGGATTTCCACGCCAAAGGTTAGAAGTCAAATCTGGAAGCAAGTGGCATTTTTCTGAAGTTGCCTGCTACGTCAACGTTTAACACAAATCACTTAAGTGAATTGTGTGGAATTGGGAGCTGTCAGGCAAAGTATAGTTTCACACCTGCCTGTTGCTTGTGTATTTCACACAAAAGATTATTTATTCACCCAAGCAAGTCGCACTTTTTGCATGTCTGTTGGGTCAGCGTTTAACATAAATCACTAAAGTGAATTGTGTGGAATTGGGAGTTGTCAGGCAAGGTAGAGTTTCACACCTGCCTGTTGCTTGTGTGTTTCACACAAAAGATCTATTTAATTCCAAAACAAGTTGCACTTTTCACTTGCCTGTTGCCTGTGTGTTTCACACAATTAATAGCCAAAACTAGCGACTTGCTTTGGCATTGGTACATGCTTTAATGGTTATTTAATTTAATTATTTTGGGCAATGCTTGGCGTCAAAGATAAGGAGAAAGTCAAAGTAAGTTGCATGCTAAAAATAAGACAGAGAAGCTTGCTAAAAATAAAGTGAAAAATTGCAAGGAAAAACATGTTAAAAAGCAAGCTAAATTTGGCAAACTTGGGCGCCCAAATCAAAAGAAAAAGCACATATTATTAAGAATTGCTAAAAATAAGAAGAGGCAGTTGGTAAAATTAGCATGCAGTTGCCTATATAAACAGTGGACGTCATAAAGAGAGGGCAATTAATTCTTTTAGGTGGAGCACGCTGCTCTGGAGAAGTTTGGCGCCCAAGGTTGAAGTTGTGAGCATTAAAAAATATTTTTAATTGTCAGGAAGCATATAGTTTTAGCGCCTAAGGTTGGAAGTGCTTTCTTTTTATTATTTTGGCTATCTACATGTTGATATGAGTGTACAAGTGAATATAATAATATTTTTAGCTTGCTTGGCATGCAAGCAAAGTCTAAAAATTTAGGGCAGCGGGCTTTATAATCAGATTTTGGTGAAGAAATCAGGCATTCATGCCATGGATTCCATGTTTGTCTAAATCATTTGCAGGTATACTTCACAAGTGCTCATATTGGTGAAAATAAGGCAAAGTCAATGTTAGATACATTGAATTTATCTTCAGGATCAGGAGGAATTGCAGGTTCTGCACGAATTGATCCAATTGCAAGGTCTTCTGTCAGAAATAAACGAAAAAGATCTCAAACAAAGTTTGTTGTAAACATGATGAAGGGTGATGAGAGAAATGATTCAGCAGAATCATGTATAATTTCCAAGCTTGCTGAGATTAATGATACAGACATGGGGACTGAACCTAGTACTGATTTGATTGACAGATCCAAGGCCACCGGTAGGTCATCTCTTATGCGAGCAATAAGAAACAACAGAATTATTCAAGCTGCAGTGTTTCCGGTTGCAGCTAAGTTGCCAAAATTCGTCCTAGAATGTGCAAAGTTCTATCACCCTCTATCCAAGACAGTCAAGGATGCAGGAGGAAAGACAGTGATCAGACTGGATGCACAATTCATTAATTACTGCCTCAAACTTCCAGCACAGCCTATAGTTGTTGCAAGAGGCTTATGATAGATGGGAAAACAATAAAGCAAATTGTGTGAGTATAATGAACAAGAGATATATGAAGAAGCCAAGGTCACCATGGTGTCCCCGAGATTTCACCCTGAAATCTAGGACTACCCCTTTTTAAAAAAACCGTTCTTTTCAAAGAACCGGGTCATTTTGTGTTTGTTTTGTCTACAGTTGTTTGCATTGCTCTAAGGTATCCCCAGAAAGTCATAAAAGCCAAATTCGCCACGTACTCACATGCCAAAGCTCACTCAATTCCTTTGTCAGACCTTGTCTGCAAGCGCTTTATTTATTTATTTATTAAATAAATAAAGTTCTTTTAAAAATAGATTGAGCTAAAATTGGAGGATTTAGGTTATATAAAGCACTTCACCCCATCATTATTACCATAGAACATTCACACGGGGGAATAGAATTTTTGCAGATCAGCTAAGTGGTGAAATTTTTCTTGCGATTGCCCGCAGCTTCTTTTGTTTTGTTTTATTTCTTTTTGTCTGTGTTTTGGTTTGTTTTCTCCGGCAATTCCCGTAGCCTGTTCATTCTTCCTGTCAGACCTTTTCCCAGGCCTAGGGTTTTGAAAAGTTATTCACTATTTTTAATTACTAATTTGTCTAAAGGTAATCAGAGCTCAGGAGATTGCAAGAAGTCGCTTGCTCCAAAAAGGTGGAAAAATGGATTTTATGAAAATAAGAAAAATATTGCCATTAATGCGTAGAGCTTGAGAAAATATGCATTTTTAGATAAAACGACACCTAAAACGGAGCCACGAAGTGAAAGTTATGGCACTTGCAAATTTTTGTTGCTACATCTTCCCAGACCCTTTCCAAAAATGGAAAATTTTATTCTATACTTTGGAAATAAAATACTGTTGATGAGTTTTCACGCGACTTTAAAAGCAGAAGTCATGCAAGTCGCACTTTTTGGGAAGAGCAACTTCTTCATGCAAGTCGCATTTTTGAAAAGAAGCTTTCTTCCATGCAAGTCACACTTTTTGGAAGGAAGGTTTTAAGCTGCCAATAGGAATTTTGGTGGTGGAAGTTGGGAATTTTATGCCTGCCTGGAAGGTTGTTTTTTCCCATCATTAAAGTCAAATCACTTAAGCTACCAATGGGAATTTTGGTGGTGGAAGGAAGGTTGGAATTTTATGCCTTCCTAGAAGGTTGTTTTTTGCCATCGTTAAAGTCAAATCACTTAAGCTACCAATGGGAATTTTGGTGGTGGAAGGAAGGTGGGAATTTTATGCCTGCCTGGAAGATTGTTTTTTTCCATCATTAAAGTCAAATCACTTAAGTGAAAGATGAGATTTTTGGAGTTGCCTGGAAGGGTAAAAATTTCCATTGTTTTGCCTTCTTATTTTTAACATGACTTCTAGCCAAAAAGTGTGACCCATTCTGACATAGCTAAATGCCTAAAAGCTGACTTTTTTAATTAATTGTCGGGAAGCATCCAGTTTTGGCGCCTAGGGTTGGAAAGGCTTCCTTTTTTATTATTTTGGCTATCTGCATGTTGATGTGAGTGCACAAGTGAATAAAATAATATTTTTAGTTTGTTTGGCATGCAAGCAAAGTCTAAAAATAGAGGGCAACAGGCTTTATAATCAGATCTTGGTGAAGAAATTAGATATTCATGCTATGAGCTTCATGTGTTTCTGAATTATTTGTAGGAATACTTCATTTATGCCCATATTGGTGAAGAAAGCAAAAGTCAATGTCCGATACATTGAATATATCTTCAAAATCAGAAGAAGAAATAGATTCAACTCTCATAATTGCAAAGGGTTCCAGCAAAAATTTATCCTCCTGTTTCTAATGCAGCCCATGTGGAAGTCATTGCATGGAAAATTCCTTTCAGGAGCTTGCGCATGTGCTCCCAATCTTCCAATTGAAGCCTTCATTGATTTTCCTTGTATTTTCCTTCACCCGAAGTGCTTTCCAGAATGTAAAATTGCTCATATGCAATTAAAAATAAAAGGTGATGAGTTTTGTCTGAATTGTTTACGGCAAGCATTTTATTAATCCATGTACTGGAGAAGAATTGCAAAAGCTTCAAGGATAAGAGAAGATAGGTCAGAGGCAACAACCACAAGAAAATCACAGTTAGTTGCTTCCATATCCAATTTGGTGAGAATCAAAGGAGGATTCAACAGCATGTGAAAAAGAAAAAGCATCTCGGATTCAAGGCAGAGATATCATTCAAAACATTCATGAAGCAAAGATGCAATACAGGTTGGATCAACATGCAGAGTATGGACGAAGAACAAAATTGGGAGTGTTGCAGCAACTTTCTTCTAATTTCTTCTCCTCTTTCTTCTTCTTTCTTTTATTTTCTCTGACAAAGTAATTGAGTAATCAATTAAATTTTAAAACTTGAGTGATTGGTTTAAAAGGCGTTACTTTAAGTTACTGGAAGAAGTCAATTACTTGGAAATAGGTGGTAGACATGCAAAATAGAAGGTTCTATTTTCAGTTATAAATCATGCATGTCATGCAAAGAGGAATTCCACGAGGAAGATTGTCAGTTGCTTCCCTTTTTCATAGCTTCCACATGTGGCAATTCATTAAAAACTTCCTAATTGTAATTGCCCTCTATACACTATAAATAGAGGAAAAGCTTACGGGTTAAAGAATCGAAATTTATAGTCAGCATTCTTGAATTCCATATTTTGTGTTGTAACCTTTGATGTCTTTTCTGTGAAAGCTGAGGAATTGAATAGAAGTGGATTTCCGGAGAACTTTGTGTCAACGGTGCATTGCTTCTTACTTTTGTGTGGATTTTTAGAGAAACTTTGTGTTATCCAAGATTTATATTAAAAGTTTTTCCTTTCCTTTTCCTTTACTTTTGTCTTGTGAGATCTATTTGTTTTGTCCATGTGTATGAGACCAACTCTGTAAACTATTGGTCGGATTACACATCTTCCTTTCTTCTTTCCCAAATTCTATTATTTCCCCCCTTGGTTGAAAATACTTCATTAACAGTTGTTTACTTGCTGCAGAATTTCTTAGTTATGGTTCATGAGCTTTGCAATTAAAGTAAAACCCACAGATAGTTATTAAGATCCATAATTGACAAAAATCTTACACAGGAGCCACACCGGTAAATGAGGGAGATTTATCTCATGACTGCCTAGGTTTTTAGCTATGCAAAAAATCTATCCAACACACCATCAAAGTTTCCAAAGACTCTTCTACGGTCATTTTGGTGCAGAAAGTTAATGATATCACCAAGTTGCTATGCAGGATAAATGGGAAAGGCAATGCAAACAACTTTCGTTCATGGATGTACTCATTCGTCAGAACAATTGAGGGCAACGGAG
This sequence comes from Taxus chinensis, assembly GCA_019776745.2. Taxonomy (NCBI): domain Eukaryota; kingdom Viridiplantae; phylum Streptophyta; class Pinopsida; order Cupressales; family Taxaceae; genus Taxus; species Taxus chinensis. The sequence goes on from CM034146.1 coordinate 665,975,338, forward strand.
CTGATTCAATAATCAATTGGGCAGAGATCAACAGCAACAACATCAGTGAGCAGCTGAGTGTGAGGCGGACATTTAATTTTAAAATGACTTCATACCTTGTGTATGTTGCAGCTTCACAGGGAATATTCTCCAAACTAGATAGAAGAGGGATACTTGCAAAGGATCCCATTTATGAATGCTACCCACAGCTGGTAGTTCCTGAGTGCAACAAGGATTACAGGGAAGTGAATGATGAATTCTTCTATGGATTTATTTACAAGCTAAATGGCGATCTGAAGGTCAATAGAGTGAGCAAGGAAGCTTGTGAAGTTGTTTCCCAACACGGCTGCATCTTTATCTAGTTTGTTGACTTTACGTATCTCAGGGTTGGTGGCTTCTCAAGAGAAACAGTCAAGTTGCCGAGGTACCCAAATGATAGGAGGATTATCATGGAGTTATGCAGACAGCTTGTAGAGTGGTAGGACCTACAGTCAAAGCGGCACAACTCTATAATTGGCTTCCCAGTCACAATTGGTCATTATAGTTGCCAAACCATCCACAAAGACAGAGAAATCAAAGCAGAAATGTCTCTTTGCTACCAGCATGAGTTCTTCCCATCTCGAATAAATTTTGATCCTTATGGCATAGCAAGGAAGACAATGTCCCAAGAGTACTCGCATCCCTTTATTAGAGGATTTCTGGATGAAATGCAAGAATGAATACGAAGTCAGAAAAAGGGACTTCAACAGATTATCAACTCAACAAGTTTCTGACTTTGGTTTGGCAAGGATACCTGCAAATCTTAAAGATGATGGGCATGTGGTACTTGACACAATCAAATGGGAGGAGATAAAGTTGTTCTTCAAGCAAGTGTGGGTGGCAACCATACAATCGAGGAGAGGTCTTCAGCAGTTCTAGTTAACACCTCCAATTGGTTGTTGACAAGAGGTTGTTGTTTAGATGAGGCCCTAATGACCCAGATCACAGGGAATTTTGGCACGGAGAATCTCAGCAACAGAAGGAAGCATGAGGGTGAGAGCAATAGAAGACTCAGTCATTGACACTAGTGTTATTTTCAGACGAAGCTTCCCCAGTGTCAACTCACAACACTTTAGCAGCTCCAGTACCTCAGGCAGACATAGTCATTCCACCATTGAATCTAGCATCGTTCGTATTTATTCCTCGACCACCCAGTTCTTCACCTCTTCCTGCGGAAAATTTGAAGGCACAGATGGCAAAGTTTGAGAGGGCATTATCCTTGGATGACACAGGAGAAGGCAGCCATAATACGGTGGTGAATTTTGATGCAGCAAAACTTGAGCATGAGATGGTGGTATATACAAAGACTTCTCATTCCCCAAGTAATTTCTCATCTCGGTTGGATTTGCAAATAGTCTCAGAAGCTAGAGAAGAAATCAACCTGGAAGAATAGGATTTGCAGCTACTCATGAGCTTCGGCGGAAAAGATAGAAGACCTAAAGCTGCTAAAATAACTTCAAGGTTGGTTATTGAAGAATCGGGGCAGAAGTTCCCTGAGTTATCAATTCCAGCCTGAAGGGAAGCAGAAGGGGGAGCTAACGGCTGCAGACATATCGGTAACCAAAGTGTCATTGGGGCAACTCACCACGGAAGGATTAAAGTAGGATACACAGACACTAATAGACGCTATATTCCCTCAAACTTGATAGGGAGAAGGCAGAGAAAGCCAAACTTTTGATGCAAATCTCCCAGTTATGTGAGATCATCACTAAGGTTGCCAAACCTTACTCTCAGCCAGTGTTAGCACAGGAACAAGTGAGCTGCCATTTGATTGAAGAGATTGAGGATGCACGAAATCAGGTTAAAGCTATCAATGAATGGAAAAGCCAAATCATTCACCAAACATCAGAGCAGTTCAAAGAAGTACCCAGCTAGCCTGGAGGATATGTACAGGTCATTATCTCAACTGAAGCAACTAATGACAAGTATAGAAGATGAGAATATAGATGTTGAGAGCCACCTAAATACCTTAGTCAAGATAAATGCATTGTCAGGGAATGTATTAATTGTAGGTGCAGATTGTACATGATGGACTGATAGAAAAGGGTAGACAGTTGGAGATAGCAGTGTCTTTCTGTATGGAGATTCTCAAGCTTATGCCAAAAAGAATGCAATAATCGGAAGACAAGATGAGAGAAGTGCCAGAGAACATAGTTGCTTTCACTACAGGAGAAGAGGTCGATGTTATTCATTGCTATACGAGATATATTCTAGACGAGTTGCCTATTTCCCTTGAGGAATTTCTTCTAGTTTAGAAGAAATTTGATGAAGCCGTCATGCCTTTCACGTTGGATTCGATTGGTAAGCTAGTGAGACTTCATGCAGATATCAAAGGATTTGGGCCAAGTTTGGAGAAAGTGAAGGAAAGCATTGATACTCTATCCAAGGGATTGCTACGGTTCAAGACTGAGAAAGAGGTTGTTGCCTGAAGTGTATAGGAAGATACTAAATCACATGTTTGACAGGTAAATTCAGTATCAGAACAAAGGGAATCGTGGAGAGTAAGCAGCTGACATGTTTTCTTTCTTCTTCTCTTTCCTCTCTTCTTTCTTATTTTCTCGGACAAAATTGTAAAACTAAAGTAATTGGTTGAAAGCCATTACTTGAAGTTATTTGAAAAGGTCCTTTAATTAAGAATAAGTGGCAAACATGCACAACTTTGATTTAGTCTTCAAATGTATGTCACGAAGAGAGGAATTCCAAGGGAAAGATTGTCAGTTGTTTCCTTTTTAGTTTCCGCATGTGTGAGTTCAGTTATTGTTTTTCCTATTTTTAGTTGCCCCCTATAACACTATAAATAGAGGAAGAGCCCTATGGGTTAAAGGATCACAAATTGTTTATCAGCATTCTTGAGTTTCAGACTTTGTGTTGTAGCCTTTAATGTCATTTTTGTGAAAGTTGGGGAATTGAATAAAGGCAGATTTTCGGAGAACTTTGTGTCCACGGTGCATTTGCTTCTTACTTTTGTGTGAATCTTTAGATAAACTTTGTGTTATCTAAGATTTAGATTATAAGTTTTTCCTTTCCTTTACTTCTGAATATTCTGAGATCTACTTGTTTATTTAATCTATGTGTATTAGACCCACTCTATAAGCTATTGGTCGAATTACATATCTTCTTTTCTTCTTTTATCAAATTTCATTATTTCTCCTTCTGCAAATACTTCGTAACAGTCCCTTACTTGCTACAGAATTGTTAAGCTATGGTTCATGAGCTTTGTAATTAAAGTAAAACACCCTGCAAATTGTTATTAGGATTCATACTTACTAGATTGATAAACATCTTACACAGGCGCCTCACCGGTAAATGAGGGAGATTTATCTTATGACTACCTAGGTTTTTTAGCTATGCATAAAATCTAGCCAACAGATTAATAGATCGACCAACTTCTGGTGTTGTGGACATGTAAGTGAAAGTTACCTGTGTTTGTGGTCATGTATGTAAAGTTACCCCATGAGCTGGCAAGAATATTTAGTAGGACTAACAACTTATAAGAATGTGAAATCAATTTGCATGCTTGATTTGTTGATATCAAAGTAACACTTTTGACTTGAACAAACCAGTTTTGTAAACAGAACTTATAGACATCATGTGTTTACCAGCATAAGAGTGGCCCAGAAGTATGTTGCAAATCTCAAGTGGCACAACATCAAATACAACCTCATCTTGCATGAATTTTATCCCATATTTGATTCCACGCCATTAGGTGACTCAACTCTTATTGCCTTGAACCAAACAAACGAATCAGCATAGACTTAGAGTCGTCACTAAAATGAAGTCTAATTGTGTCACGTGGTGTTAAACTCTAATGGAATTCGTGCATCATTTGGACATGTTTACTACCACTATCACATAGGAGGATCATGATGGTTTTGAATCTTGATTATTATCTGGCCCAATTGTTGGCAACAACCACCTCACTGTGCATATCTTCTCTTGTCATAGATATGGCTACCTTGTCAAGGGTGCTAACTATATTTCCAATTGTCATATCAACCACCATGAATGATCAATTGGTTCAAGTGCCTTATACATCATTTGTTCTACCCATTTTCCTATTATTAAAGTGGATGCATGTAATGAATGACATCGAACGCTATTCTTACACTCGTTCTTTTATTCTACATTTCATAACGTTATTAATCCGCCGCTAAATACTGCTGATCAACATAATTCTAACCGAAAAATCTTTCTGCCCCATATAAAAAACACCACTGATAAAATTGCAAAAAATTTAAAGCAAAAAAAGGTATTGCAACCACCTTCCTACCTATTAACACCCTGTGAAAAAACCTCAATTCCCTTAAAGATAAAATTGAAACAAATCTCAATAGTGGCGTCTATATGATTAAATGCTCCCGTGGCAAGCCATATATAGGCGAAACAGGGTGGATCAATTAAAACACAGATTAATGAGCATGATAAAAACATCAAGTATGATAGAATCGATTAATCTGTGTTAGCTGAGCACTCCCCTCAATACCAAGCACTCCATTTGTATTGATTCAGCCAAGGTCATTGCCACAGAAGATAATTATGTAAAAAGACACATCCGCAGAGCCTTTGAAATCATGCACCATGATGACAATATCAATAGAAATAAGGGTTGACACATTAGTAATACTTGGAAACCTGCTATACTGTGGCCTCCCTAAATAATTTATGATTTGATGTCTTTTGGCTTCTTTTGATATTTTAAATATCTAAGTTTAATCTTGTTTTTAATTTTAGAATCAAGCTTATTTTAATAAATAAAATTACAATTGTTATGCCATGTCCCCTTATTTCATTTTGTAACTGTGTAAAAGTCGTGGTTAATAATTTAAGTTACTCTTGCTAAACTTAAATACATTTTGTTATTTAGTTAAATTCATAAGATAATTTTCATTGGTAAAAATTTTAAACATCTTTTTCTCCTTTCTTTTCTTGAGTTAATGATTAAGATTTTTAACACTACCAACTATGGTAATAATCTGCCCCTTTTATTACATTTATTGCTAATCATTGTTTCAGCAATCTTTACATAATTCTTTTTCTTTTTTTTCTGTAATGATGGGTCTAGATTAGTGACACAAAACATTGGACTTCACCAAAACTTGTACACAGTTCTCCAGATAACTTACAATATGTTAAACTGTGCAAATCTCAAACAATCAAAAATTCCATTGTGCGAAATTTACCATATAGTCTTGCATTTAAAACGCTTGGTTTTTTGATAGAGGGGTTTCCATTGCATATGCCTGCCACCAATATAACCAACTAGGTAGAACACATTTATTAGGATCTCCTTGAACATGTCCTATCCAATGACACATGCTTGTGGGGCATCTTGGCATTACCATACCAACATAATGTGTTAGGAGAAAACTTGGGCATGGAAAATAACATTTTACCTTCAAATAGATTTACTGAAAAATAGATCTCTAGAAGTAAAAACCCATACTTAAGCCTCTCTTCTAATATGGGGCTTCTTAAGGGTTTCTACCATCAATCATTAGCTCTTGAAAGTTCATGCATGAAGTTAGCGATGGAGAGAACTCAAGCGTGTCATCAGCTATGCAAACTGCATAAAGACGATGTTTGTATGTTTCTGCGACTCTTCGTCAATCATCAAATGGATACTTTTTTCTATCTCCTTGATTTTGACCATGAAATTGCTATTAAAGTGCATGTGTGTTGTTGTAGAAAGAGAATCACTAGGAATGTATGGCTAGACTCCCTCAACGTTGCCAAAAAACAAGAAATAGAAATTTCGACAAAAACAGAAATGTGACATGAATGGGATTGGGGAAGTTTCTGAAAGAAACAATTACACCTATTTTTATATATAAAATTTTTAATATATACTACAAATACAAAACCAAAGGTTAAGACCTTATATGTGTCAATATCAGGAATTCACAGTTTTACATACATACATGAATTAGAAAATTTGACCAAAATGTGTTTGTTTCGGGCATGTTTGGGAAGCACATCTCTTGAGCAAGAAACACAAAGAAGTCCATGAAACAGATGGTCTAAATGGCAAGAGGTTTCTAGCTGTAAGAATCAACAAAGTGGGCCATCAATCGCAATTTGTGCCACTAAGGATTTCACGTTTACTATAGAAAGACCTGGGCCAATACAATGACCAAGAGTAGAACAATGAACTGAAGCATAACCCAATGCTCTAATACAAAATGATCTCGGGCCAGCGTTATGTGTATGGATAATCAACGCCGACTAGTGCTTTGGCAGTCAAAGTTGCCACAACTGCCATGGCGCAATGTTTATGAGCATGGCGCAATGTTTATGAGCATGGCACAAGTAGTTCTATGGTAAGACATGCAACAAGTGTTAATAACCAAAGCAAACACAACACAATCGATCAAGATATTAATTTCCACTCATATATCCATATAGAAAATAGTAAATCAATATTACATTAACGTTTACAAACAACTAGGAGATATGTGGAAGCCAAGTCAAGTGGAATGTCAAAATAAACATGGAACACTTGCTAGAGGATGCTCATTGTTGTAAGAGAACTAGGAAAGCTAAATGCTTTATAGTGATGTGTTTAAAAATGTTCAAGAAAGTTTAAACCGTTATGACATTAAAATGAGCTCATTTATAGGTAACTTTTCATTACATGATTTTGTCTTGCAATGGAACCTAGCACCATCCCGAGAATTGGCACAAAGGATTGGTCATGGATCAATGCAATCCAATGCGTGGCATTAGTTTTAGAGACACAAAGTTCACTGCCAGTTTACTAAGTAATATTGAGTCAAAAAAATTGAGGAACACTTGCTAGAGGATGCTCATAGTCGTAAGAGAACTAGGAAAGCTAAATGCTTTATAGTGATGTGTTTTAAAATGTTTAGGAAAGTTTAAACCATTATGAAATCAAATGAGCTCATTTACAAGTAACTTTTCATTACATGGTTTTGTCTTGCAATGAAACTTGTCACTATCCCCGAAGTTGGCACAAAGGATTGGTCGCAGATCAATGCAATCCAATGTGTGGCATGATTTTTAGAGATACAAAGTTCGAGCCAATTTATTAATTAATAGTGAGTTCAAAAATAAGCAATGTATACTATATTGGGAGTATAAAATGTGTTTGGGCACTAGTTCAAATCCCCGGGTCATCTTTTACAAAGGAGGTTGTCCTTTGGCAATGGCACTTGGCCTATTTTTTTAAGTTAATGTAGTAAGACTCGACCCTAAAATACTTGTCTATAAGATATATGGCCAAGGCTAGTCCAATTGCATCAACATTCGGGCAGGAAAGGTGGTTTTAACTGCTTTTTTTAGCTCTGTAAGAGGGAACAAATGTGATCATTTGTGAAATTGAGCCCACCTAATATGAAGTTTCAAATATAACATTTATCGATCAAATTTCTAATATTGAGAGAGATAAAACTTCAAGATTATTAAGCGGTCTCTACTTGAGGCATTTGAATGGAAAATCACTTGGTTGAGATAAACATGATATAGAAGGGGGGAGATAGAAAAAAAAAGATCTTCCGCAAATGTGGAATGCTAAAGTAAAGGATGTCCCAAGTAATTTGAAATCCAAAATGAATTCTATGGATCAAAAATTCACAAAGAAATCACAAGATCCATGACTAGTGGTTTAACTAATTTTCATTTTAGACATATATGCATTTGTTTTAAATTTTAAATTTAGGCAAACAAATCTTGTCAAGGCTTATAAAGTTTTCATCTGACTATTGAATGGATATAATTTGCTAGCAAGCCAATCTCTCCAATCACAACCCCATTTCGTTTTAATTGTATGGGGCAAAAGCAAAGACATTGGAAGGACCCTCGTGCACCTCCAATCTCGTACATGTTCAGTCTTGTGTGTATAAAAGGTATTTAATAGTGGTTAAATTTTGATAGAAGGCCCAAAGGCAATAAAGATTGTATATGATGGAAAAATAATGTTGTCACTTGAACTTATCAAGTTCTTAAGGGCTCTATGAAAAGTAGGTGATCAAAGTTACGTGACTTTTATTACATGTTCTATGAATATACAAGTTACATGATTTTGAGCAAGTGTCAATCGGGGACAATGCTTGTGCCAACTTATTCATTCTTAGAGTTCAAGCCTCGACCATTCAAGGAGTTACCCCCAAATGTGTGCTACCACTGCAGTCACATCTGGCCTACCTGTGATCCAGCTGTCCAAAGTGTAGCAACTGCAAGAAAAAAACGTAGAGAAAAAAAAGTTGAAATAATAGTGTCTATTGGGGAATAGGCCCACAAAACAATTCTTCCAGGTTTGTGATCCCGTTGTTCACAGTGTAGCAATTGTATCTCAAGATTAAACTATGAGATGACCCATTAAAATCGAAGATGTACAAGTAAAGATCCTTAGATCTACACGTGTCATCGACATTATATGTGGTAAGAAAAACGCAGAGAAATTAAAGTTGAAATAATAGTGTGTATTGGGGAATAGGCCCACAAAATAGTTCTTCCAGGGCCCTAAGAGCAAGCATAAAAGCAAACATCCCAATTAGTCATTGCTAAGGAGTTTACTAATGATTGTGCAATGATCACCAAATCACAAGCATTAGAGATAGTATATCATTCATTCGATAATGCAAAAATGTGGTCCCAAAAGCTTAAACACTTCAGAAGCCTGATGCCTAATAGTCCAATCTCCCGGATGTACTAATTAAGTACAATGACTAATGAATAATTACAAAGCCCCGGGCTTTGACGGTTTTCAATATGAGCTTGAATTTTATAAGATAAATATAGAAATTCACTGGTATCACCCTATTCCAAGTCCGGCCACAAGGCAGTTAGGTATGAGTTCTCAGAAGGAGAAAGCAACAAGTGGATTATTAGGCCTGTTTCTATAAGGTAAGCCCATCACTTTTGTGAATATTTTTTTTATGTTTCCAAACAAAAAAGCTTTTCCAATTAGGATTAAGGTGAGCTACTGTCCTTCGTTAGGGCTCGACATACAGACTTTCTTCAAGGCAGATGCATCTTTGACAATCTGATCACTGGCTGGAAGGTGTTGACAAGTTCTTAGGGTTAAGTATCTGCTACAGTCCTTCGGTAGGGCTCAACCTACAGACTATATTCAAGAAAGATGCAATCCATGACAATTTAATTACTAGCTAATGGGTGTTACAAGCTCTGGCCCTCTTGGATTTAAAATATATTTTCTCGCAGCAATTGCAAATACATTAATGGAGCTATGACAAAACAATTTGGCCTGTAAACATCGATGAGGCAAGGCTACCACTTCAATTTACATGGTCCGGGAAAGAAGTAGATACGGCGGAAACAAATCAAACGAGTTGTTTAGTATGACTTGAATTCGATTTTCTGTCTAAGAAAATTTATGAAAACATAGTAAAACACAATAAAGCTGGACTGGGTATTTTACAATACTAAAGACGGAGCCATTCAATATTAAGAAAACATTTCCGGAGGATTGAGATGTTTATCTTCCATCGACTGAAATACATTAAGAAAATATTGAAGGATAACTTGCCTCTTGCCATCTTCACTGCTTGATGTTGGAGGTATGCAAATTGTGAATAACAGAGCCACAGCTACAGCCCTATTTAGCCAAAGAAGACGGTCCTGATTACTTTGATGTATGCTGCAACAATTATCACTGAACCTGTTGCTGACTGCTCTTTAATGTGTTGTTTTTGCTCCTACATCTGTTAGCTTACAAATTGGCTGTTGGTCTATAGCGTAGCCCTAACTGTGCTTTTTTTGACTGGTTTTGGTGCTCCATGTTTTTCATCTGTATCTGAAGTAGCTGGTGGTGGTTGTTTTAGTCGGAATGTAGCGTAGACGCTTTCCCTGTTGATCTCTCCTGTAACCATAAACACCGAGCTCGCTGGCCGCGTTTATTGTTTTCCTTCAATCAATTTTGATATCCACCGTCATTTTATGTCTCTTTTCTTTTATTTTCTTTTTTACAATTGAACATGCTCCGTCCTCTTTTTTTTTTACATTTCTTTTTTTTTTTAAATTGAAGATGCTGGATTTATTTTTTTACTATTGGAACGACACATTATATTAATAAAATCTAAGCGAGTTACATAGTAAGGGGGCAATTGGATAACTCACGGTCCCACAGAATGCCATGAAGGTAATAGAGAAAAAGCTACAAAGGCAACAAAAAATGCCATAGAGGCACCAAGAGAACACCACGAGGGCTTACATCAACACACCCAAAGGGCAACCAGAGAACAGACCAAAAGAAACATTAGGCACACGCTCGCCGCCGCACCTTGAGGAGGGGGAGGATCATCCCGGGGTGGGATGAAAACTCCACTGTCCCATTCGGCAGATGGTAGATCCACCTGCCAGTTGTCCTGATCGGGATACCGCATCTGAAGAGGCACCATAATTCCCCATCCTAGGGGGCAGAGATCCAACAAGAGTCTCCATGGCCGGTGACGGAGATCCCCATTGAGGAGTGCTAGCACCACCTTTCCCTCACGAGAGGCGGGCTCCAACCAGGTCCAAAGGAGGACGAGGCAAAAGGATGGCCTCATGGGGAGGCAAAGCGGTGGCTTCTCGAACGACTCCTCCTGCGCGTGCCCAAAGAAGGTGGCCGCCGTAGAAGGTGAAAGCCGAGGTGGTGTTGTGGCGGATCCGGCAGGACCCTTCTCATCATGCATGGCGCACTCCCCCAATAATCGAGTAGCTCCTGGAGATGTGAAAATTCCAGAGTAACCTTGGCAACTTGAGCTTATATCTATAGGTGAACAGTAGAAAGAATAATCACCTTGTCATTAGTAGAAAAACTTATAACAGATTGATCATTCTTGAAAATAAAGGCATTTCAAGCTTTCCAAATATGAAACAAAATATAGGCACGAAATAAATGCCACAAATTAGCAATATAGCAAGGCCATGGGCTAAAGTCTCCAAATAAGGTCAGACGCCAAGGGAAAAACTCAGGATGATAAGGCTGGAACAAGGAGTGAATCCATCACCAAATAGCTTGAGCTCACTGACAATACCAAAAGAGATGAAGAAAAGACTCGGGGTAGGAACAAAAAGGACAATCCAGAGGAGTAATGCCAATGTTTCTAAATCTTTCACCTAGAGGCAAACCCTGATAGACAAGACTCCAAAGAAAATGATTAACTTTGGGTTCCAGAAGAGGATTCTAAGTACGGGAAAGATCGATGAAGCCAGGTAGACTGAGTAGAATGTAATCCCTAACGCTCATTGAGCTTATCAATGGCTGAGAAAAAGGACAAAGAAGCTTATAAATTACCCGAGTGTTGTAACACAGAAAAGCAATATCCTGATTCCATTTCCAGTCCTGCCACCATGTAGCATGAGGTTGGAGGCCAAGATTATGAATCATAACATCTAGAAGGAGCTCCTAAATTCTGTAGATAGATGGAGGGTCTGAATTGATCAACTTGAATTTAACTTTGAGCTCGGGCCAAGGAATCCAATCTCTGTGATGCACCAAATCCTGTATGGTATGAATTCCCTTACGATATAGCCAAATGGCTTTAATGCCAAAGGTTTTCACTAACGAAAGAGTGTTATCCATGAGGAATGGGAGACCACCAGATGTTTTATGAATTAAAAGAGAGGCCAGTGCAAAAACCATCTCCAACCCACCTCATAAGAGGCTTCACCTGCTCAAAAGCTTTCCAAATACTCTTCGCAACGAAAGTGCCAGAAATCTTGACAAGAACAAAAGTTATTATAAGAGAATATAAACCAATTCCGTTTCAACTTTTCTTACCATAAGGAGCTCCAAACTCAATGCAATGTCTTAAAATAATTTTCCAGGCTTGCAGCCCTAAAAGGTAATAAATTATCCATTTAGCACATAGGGACATGCTCTGTCGATAAACATCGATGATGCCCATGCCACCTTGATCCCGAGGGAGATAGCAAACATCCCAAGCAACTTTGTGAAAGCCAGCTGAACCAGAAAATTTTACACCAAAGAAAGTCTCAGAACAACTTGGCAAGTTGGTTGAAAGAATAACAAGAAGGACAATAGCAAGCTAGAAAAATAAAATGAGTAGCAGCAAGAATTTTAGTGCAAACCTGGAATTTACTGGCCAGAGACAGTGGTTCGGAAGACCATTTGGTAACCTTCATTCCACCCTTTTGAGAACATAATTCCACAAGGTAGAAGAGTCAATGTCAAAAGCAAAAGGAATGCCAAGGAATCTGAATTGTTCACAATGCCCAATCCACTTCCAGGGGTAAGCCTTTAACCTAGTCTGACAAAGGAAGACAACTCTGACGAAACCCTAAGGTTTTAGCCATCTGAATGCTAGAGCCAGAAGCTAGACAAAAACTGTCGAGACAATCAAATACAGCTACCACATTATGTCTCAGATTCAGCCACCATCAGAAAGGAATCATCTACAAAATGCCCATTGATTAACTGTGTTTGGTGATCTGGAAGAATAATCCCACGAATACGACCCTGAGCAATTTGATGAGCAATTAAGTATCCTAGGGCATCAGCAACAAGGACAAACAATGTCCGAGCAAGAGGACACCCTTGTCTGATGGAGCGGAAGAGGCCAATGGCCAAAGAATGGTGATCATTAATAGTGAGCAGAGCAGAGGCATTCGAGAAAAGTGTGGACATAGCAGAAAGAAAGAATTCTCCAAAACCTAAAGGCTTTAAGCATAGCAAGAATAAAAGGCCATTCGATGCGATCATATGCTTTCTCAAAGTCAATTTTAAGAAAAAGTGGCTTCTGAGAAGAAATACGGGCCCATTCCATGCCCTCCCAAACAACCAGAAGATTATCCAGAATGTATTGACCTTTGACAAAACCGTTTGTTCAAGCCAAACAATCTTAGGCAGAATATCAACAATGCGGAGAGCTAACTCCTTAGCAAGGATTTTATAGGAGACATTTAGCAGAGTGATAGGTTACGCCAATTGTTGATTTGTTCTGGATCACCTGCTTTCAAATGAACTTGATGTTGCCTTGATTGATGTAGCTCCCAAGAGAGCGAGAATGTAGAGCTTCATTATACACTTGGAACAAATCAGGTCCAACAATGGACCAAGTTGCTTTATAGAATTCACATGGGAAGCCATCAAGGCCGGGAGATTTATCATTCGCCAAATAGAGCAATGCATGGCATGAAGTTCCTCTAAAGTAAGGGGGGCTTCACAGATGGGCATGATCTCTAGGCGCAAGTTCCGAAGGAACAACATCAATGCATTTCTGTAAAGCATAGGCTCGCTCAATTGAATATTCCTGATCTTGAAAAACCAGACGATAGTGCTTGACAAAAGCGTTAGAGATCTCTGGAAGCTCGGTAATCCACTAGTGAGAATCATGGATAGCCTTAATCTGTTGTCGAGCATGCTTGGCCTAGAGGGATTTGAAGAAGCTTTTAGAGGCTTTATCTCCCACTCGAAGCCAGTGAAGTCTCAAATGGATTATGAGCATCGCGGGCTAAATGAGATTCAATGAGCTTGAGCTTATGATGGATATCCATAACCTACGCTTGAAGCAGTATAATCAAAAATTATTTTCCTTCTAGGAGGCAAAGCAACTCTTCTGAATTATTTGTGCAAAGTCCAGTCAGCTCGTCAACAGAGCTGGGTTGCCTGTTTGCCGAACCTGCGGAGAGAAATTGGTGGTGCGCCGAATAGTCACCTCCCACCACAATATCCATCTGATCCGCTTAAGGTAGACATGGCACCATATTCCATTTCTTGACAATAAGGTGGATCACTCCAAGATGACTCAGCAGCGACACATTAAGGAAAAATTGAGTATTGGAAACCTTGGGAGGGCCCCCTTGCCTAAGTAACCTTAAATGTGATCAGATGGTTGATCTAATAAAAACACTTCTGGACCAAACCTTGATGATGATGGAGCCATGCGTGTCAAAATTAAAAAAAGGGAACTATTGTGAAAGAAGAGCACGATCGAAGCATTTTAATACCCATGATCAAATCCCTTCTCAAAGGTTAATCCAGGCATACCAAGCTTGATCTTTATATTCTTGTCATCGGTTTAGCAAAGGATTGGAAAGTCCCCAATGACTTTTAAAAAATACTAGGCCACACACTCATCAAGACACCAGTGCATCAGTAATGCGCCACATTTATCATCTTGGTGATTGACCATATTAAAATCACCACAAATTAACCAATAGGCAATGGGTAAGTTATCACGTAACCATCTCCACAATAAAGTTCTCCTGGGTCCTTCATTAGGAGCATAAATATTGATAATACCAAAAGACATATCATTAATAGTCATAAGCACCCAAACGACTCTATTAGTGGTGTCCTAACCTGAGGCAATGATTAAATCTGAAAATTTCGGCCTGATGGAAATAGTAGCACCACCTTTACCATCAATGTCTTGAGTATGAAAATGCACAAAATTTGGAGCAATACACGTCAGCGTAGTTTGAAGCAAAAAAACCAAAAATCTTAATTTCCTGTAAGCAAAGGACATCTAAACTGCTGATTAACTGACAAGCTAAATGGACAGAGAATTTTCATGAGGGCTCTTTCAGACCCTGAACATTCCATGACATGAAATTCATGAAAAATCAAACATATCAAACCCCCCCTTCCCTTAAGGAAATCCATCCTCAGATCTGAGAATGGTGAAGTTTTTGGCCAAAAAGAAGTTGGTCTGAATCTGAGCACTCAACTTGAATGGAAGTGGCATTTTGGTCCCATTTACTCCCTATGTACCATGTCAAACCTCTCAAGGTGGATTGTGTGAGCACCGCAGAGGAAGAGAGGTTGATGCAACATTCCTAGTATTCTTTGGATTCATCAAAACAACTTGGCTCTACAATGTTCCAGAAGGAATGAAAATTGAAGGGTTAGGTTGAACCACCTGTGGCTGGTCCTTGGATGGCAGAGGGGAGGAAGAAGGGGGAGGAAAGACTTCATTAGAATCCTTAGCCCCTAAATTCTTCCTAGAACTGACCACCTTCCAGTCATTAGCTGAGGGGTTAAACCTTAGATTTCGGTTTTACGAGTTGCGTAAGAGCGAGCTTAGAACGAGCGAAAAGGGGAAAGTCCTGTATGCGATGGTCTGGGGCCTGATAGCGAAAGCACGTATTGGCGAGATTAAAGTAAATGACCTTTTTAGAGATTCGTAGGGACCCAATTTGGATATTTAGATGGTCCCGCATATCTTTCGCCAGGTCAACTTTGATACACACTTGCTTGTTAGGACGAACGAAGAAAAAACATTCTTGTCCATGACATATCACCCTGCCAATGGGCTTGACAAGCTCTGGAAAGAAAGACTAGAGGTGCACTAAAAGGCTTGAGAGCTCAATCCAAACAAGTATTTTGAGCGACACTTGACTACTCGGATTGAAGTTTGGGGTCCATTGGGAGAGCATAAGAAGGGTGTTACCTAAATACCAACAAGAGGTCTTAAGCAAAAGGGCCTAGAGTTGTGAGGGCTTGTGGAAGGTAAACAGATAAAAACCCTTGGTGAGGTTACGAACTCCAGAGACCTGGATACCCATGGACTCCCAATGGTTTTTCATCCAGTTCTACAGATAGGGTTTTAGAAGGGATACGACCACAAAAGTAGGCAATGAGATAATGGTTCTGATACCACTTAGCCATAGGGTCTAAAAAATCATCAGAAATAACTACATCCGAGGAAGGTTCAGATTCTATACCTCATCATAGAATTTTGGTACAAATTTGCTCATACGCTTGGGAGCCATTATTGCCAGTAGCAACAAATGTTGTAATGGGGGTAAGTTGGCCATTTATAGGTGCTACACCAACTTAGCAGTAGAAAAAGGTTGGAAATCACTATGATATGACCAAGGGGAGACCACAAGCAAAGCTAAGGACACACAGTTTCCGCAGCGAAACAGGGTAGTGTTGCATTTATTTTTTTACTTTTATGCATATATATGTTCTTTTAATGGTGGACAAATTTTGTGTCTAATAGGGATAGATGCAAGACCATTGGGTAAATATATTTAATCGTCGATTTTATTTTTCACTGTGGAGTGAGATGAAGGCCCCCTAGTGAAGCTAACCTAATACAGACGAATGCATTGTACATGGGATGACCATCTGCCCAATCCCAATTGTTGTTTTTTAAAATTAAGAATGCTTCTATTAATAAAAAACAGTTACAACAACCACCAAACTAATCAGTTACACCAAGAAAAGCTCGAACACAGACCAAACTATGAACAAAAACAAAATATAAATAAACTAAGAACATTGTCTGAGAGTATCATTTCACATAAGACTTCAAAGGAGATCATGTATCTTCACAAGTGCAGCACGCTCCTCTTGATTCTTAAGGTTGAAATGATACAACTGCAACCACAGAGAAGAAAGAATTTGAGTTTGTTGAATAACTAAAGTGGAGCCATTCCCAGCGTATAGTTGTTGACAGCAATTTTTCCATATATGGAAGAGGATAGTCAACCGGAAAGTATTCCAGATGTCAGTGAGGATAGAGGGGGAAGAAATGCCAAGTAAGGCAGTCTTTTTATTGAAATTGCTGGGAAAGAGTTCAGGAAGAGCGAAGCAAAGGGAAGTCCAAAGTTGAGCAACAAGATGGGCAATGCCATGGAAGAGGCGGGGAATACTTTCAAGGGTTGAACAAAAGGTGCAATCTCCTAGCAGCAAGACCCAACTTGGCTAAAGTGAGGCCAACTAGAAGCTTCATATGTAGAATACGCCATCCCAAAAGCTAACATTTAGCCTCAACAAGGGGACTGCCAAATGATGTAAGCCATTCTTTTCCACTGCAGAGTCAGAGAAGGACATATAGACCACTTGTTATTAAGAGATTCACCAAGTGGCAGAAATTGCTGAATTAGCTGATACAAAATCCGTGGCATGGTTATGTTGATGGCAACAAGGTTTGGTCAGTGCCAATCCTTCCAAGGGTCTTTGAAGGATTGTCTCTGATTTTAAGAAGAACCTCAAAGGCAGGATCAATTGTAAAATTGAAGAGTAAGCATATTTAAGCTTGATGGGCAGGGTAAACTTATATGTCGCACCATTTGCCAAGAGAGCCAATTGCTAATGTTCTTATCCCTGAATGTCCTTAACCGTATTGATGCCTTTCTTTGCAAAAGGATTTTGCTTTGAATTCAAGTCGAACAACAAGAGGAAGGTCATTAAAGTGAATAATTTAAGTCCACCAAAGATTGGATGAGGGAATACTTAATCCATGTTGAAGAGATTGATGACGATCATTGAAGAAATGGAGCCATAACCTGCTAAGCTATCCAGTTACGCTGAAGAGGGAGAGAAGCCAAAAATATCAAAAAAATGTGCGTTTATGACTTTATCTTCCTATGAGGTAAGAGTTTGGGAAAATTTATAGGAAGCTTGCCGGATTCATGTTCCCCTCACAAGGATCTTCTAAGGCTCAATACCTTGAGTGCCTCTCGCCAACCATTTCGCAGCAAGGCATTTCCCTTGTTGAAGTGGATCAATAATTCCCAAGTCCACCTATAGATTTAGGTTGAGTGCAGAGTTCCCAAGAAATTGTTGCATTCCATCCCTTTCTTTCCATTATTGTTGTTCTAAAGAAAACTTTGAACAAGTTATGTGAGCTTGCCATAAGCAGATTTGGAAGGGAACCAATAAGAGGAGTAATAAGCATGACTAGCCGAAAAATTCTATTAATGATCAATAACTTGGAAGCAAGGGAGAGAAATTTACATGACCAATTTTCAACCTTTTTCTGAATTTTAGTGAGCACCCAGTCCCACATATTCTGAGGAGAGAGATGTATACCAAATAGAATACCCAAATAACGAGTAATCTTCCCATGTGGGAGGATGTTCCAAGTTGGGGAATCCAAGATAGATTTGGGTCATTTTTAATGAATATCACTTTTGTTTTATGGTTGCACAACTTGGAAATGAGATATGTCACAATAAATATCAAGTATTGCCTGAGCATTAACAATCTCATGTTCATCATTTTGCAGAAAGAGGAGAGGACTCATTAGCAAAATGAGAGTTAAGAGCATAAGCTCCCTGAGGAAGAGTAATTCCTTTAAGGTCTCTTTGATGATGAGCTCGTAGGAGCATATAACCAAGAGCATCAGACAGCCACCACATACAAGAACGGGGCAAGGGGGGAAACCTTCCTGAATTGAACGTTGAAGGTCAAAGGATGTTATGAGGCTGTCATTAACCATGACCTGAGCACGTGCTTCAGTAAAGAGCATTTGAATATGTTGTTTGAAGTGGGGGACCAAATCCCAACCACTCAAGTATTTTGAGGATAAATCGCCATCGTATCCGGTCATACGCTTTGTCAAAATCAAGTTTTACCAATAGTGCATCTTGATGCGAATCTTCAGCCCATTGGGCAGTTTCTGACACATAAAGAAGATTATCCAAAATATATTTGCCTTGTAAAAAAACCAGTTTGCTTTGGGTGAACAATATCTTAGGCAATCACTTTAAATTTCATAGCAATAACCTTTGCAATGATTTTGTAAGATACATTCAAAAGAGTGATGGGGCCAGTTGCATATTTGATTCTTGTTATCGAACTTTAGGAATAAGCTTGATCAGGCCATGGTTAATGACACCCCCCCCAAGGATCTGTTGGCCTCTGCTTCTTTGTAGACATTAAACATGTCTGTCTTGAGGGTGGGCCAAAGAGCTTGGAAAAATTCAACAGGGAGCCCATCTAAACCAGGGGCCTTCTTAGTCTTCATCACCCAAAGCACTATTTCAAAATTAGTAATCGTAAGTTGTTGCTCAAGAAGGTAACTAGTAGCCCAATTTACCTTGCAAGGGATGCATCCACACATCCATTCTTCAAGAAAGGATTCATACTCTTCAAGTTCATGTTCCTCTTGAAACAACTTACTATAATGTTGGAAAAAAACTCCTTTGATATCATCAAGTGAGTGAGACTTTGCCCCATTGTCCGAAAAAAATATGTGGAATGTGTTCGGCTCTTTGTTTATATTGCAGATATTTGAAAAATTATTTAGAGTCGCAGTCACCATGTTGAATCCAAAAAAGATGAGCCTACGCATTCTTGCACCTTGGCCTCTATAACATTCATACTTCCTGAGACCGTCTTCAGTTTTTTGTAACAACAATTTGAAGCACACTATTGTGAGGATTCTTCTCGAGAGCAAGACGTTGTTGGCTAAGCTTGTGTTTGAGTTGGTTTTCTTTTTTTCCGTTGTCTCTTCTTGGCCACAAGCTTACCATAACCACATGCGAAGAAACTTAATAGTTCTATGTCACTGTTGCTTCCCACCATAGAGTCTAACCTGTGGGTGCATTATGACGGGGTTGTAGCTCCCACAAAACAGAAATATGAGCAATGCATTGTGGGGATGGGATATGTGAAATGTTAAGTTTGAAGGGAAGATGAGTGTGGGGGTAAGAGGAAGGATCCAAACCGAAGTTGAAAGGGAAAGGGAAATGATCAGAGAGAACCGTGTCATTGATTGTGGAAACTGGAAACGAATGGAAAGGAGAGAATGATTTAATAAAATTACTAACATAGAACTAGTCAAGTTTGTTGTGCCTGCTTTGATATAGCCTCACTTTGATTATTGGACCACATGAACCAGTTGTTTGATCATGTATTGGGACAACCAAAAAGAAGGTCAAAGACTCCCAGGGAGTTATGATAGCGAAACGAGGCTGAGAATTCCTCATAGGTGAGAGGGGAAGATTAAGGCCAGCTTCAGTCTCTCTTGTGTTCAACCATGTTAAAATCGGCTCCTAAAATCAATTTGGGTGAGGGTAGATTTGAACACATCCAATTCCACAAAATGACACATTCCGCTGAGGTGTTTGGTGCATAGATTGAGTAGAAACCAATGATTAGCTCTCCAACACATATAGTGGCCCAAACACATCTATGTTTGGGGTCTTCACCTGTATCAATTATATGAGACGAAATCGAGGAGAGAGAAGCAAAGTTGCACCACCTCTTCCATCCTCGCGAGAAGTACAAATAGGCAAGAAGTACTTGAGAATGCAATGAAGGTTGAAAAATAAAGCACAACCACTAACTTTAACCTCTCGAAGGAAGATAACCTCATAAGAGTGCTCTAGCAGTACCCTTTTGATGTGGAATTTCTATTAAGGGAGGGTGAGCCCCCAAACATTTGATGAAAATAGAGACAGTTTCATTAGACACCCCAGAAGCTTCTAGTTGGCCTCATGTTAGCTGATTTGGATGAGGGTCGAAGGGGCATATAATATTCCCTGGTGGTGGAACACAATTTAAACATAGATATATTCATTACATAGACTTTTAGTTAATTTGGGGAACACCTTAATCACTAGCATTTGGGGCACATGTAATCAATTAGGGGCACATTTGTGCATATGATGGTGACATTATGTCATCTTCACACCTAAATAGGCGTGGATAACACAATGTCAACATGGGGAAAATTCATGCATTAGATAACAACATTATTTGGCATTCATGCCCAAATAGGTGTAATTATTGCAGCATTAACTGATTAGTGACCAATGCACACTTAACCACCCACTCTGAGTCAATTTTGTGCGTACTTTGGCCCCTTTAAGGTAAACTTGACGCACTAACACCCAAACCGTTGTCAAATGGGTAATATGCAGTTGATTTTTGGCACATTTGTGACTATGAGGATGAAATTATGTTTTATTCATGCCAAAATAGATGCAATTACGGTAACCATGGTTTATTCAGTGACCTTCACACACTTAACCACCCCTTTCTATCAATGTTACACATACTTGGTCCCTTCTTACTACAAAATCAACACACCAACACCCTAACCACTTGTGAATGGGGCATATATAATCAATTGGGTATATGTTATTGCATATGAGTGTGACATTGTGTTATATTCATGTCTAAATAGGCGTGATTAAGGAAATGCTAGTTGATTTAGGGACACACGCAAACCTAACCACCCCTCTATGTTGATTTTGCATGCATTTAGGTCCCTTATAAGGAAAAATGACACAACGACACCCTAACCACTTACGAGTGGTGCATATGTAGTCAATTTTGGGTACATTCATATGTATGAGTGTGAAATTATGTCATATTTATGCCCAAATAGGTGTGATTACGACACTCTCAATCTATTTGGTAACCTTGACACACCTAACCACCCTTTTTATCAATTATATGCACAATTAAGGTTCCTTTTAAGTAATTGGGATAAATCTAGTTGATTTGGGACACATTTTTGCATACAAGGGTAAAAGTATGTCAAATTTAGACCCAAATTCATACAATCAGGGCAAAACTAGCTGATTCAGTGATCCACGTGCAACCAACTACTTTACTATTTCTATTTTGTATGTAGTTTGATCCCTTGTAGACTAAGATCAACAAAAACACACGTAATTCGGGCACATATAGACAATTTAAGGTAATTTGCAACCATATTAGGGTAAATTAGGGTTATTAGGGAAATTAGGTCAATTAGCAATCAAAGCTTCCATATTTATTGGGACTTATGATGGCTCAAATCACATAAAAGAACGACATAGAACCAACTGATAAGAATGCTAGGAAAGTATTAACGTGACTTGCAAATAAGGGTGCATTTTAGAACATGTGTGAATTGTACACTCACCAATCATGTTACCTGATAGACATTGCCTATTAATGACTATTTTTATATATTAGACTAAAAATTCAGCTATGTTCAATTTAACTTTCATTTTTAAATTTAAGGAATGATTATTATGTAATATGCACGTTTTAGGTAAATACTTTCTACTAGTGGCAATCTTTTTACTTGTTAAGTTGTATATTTTATGTTCATTATGGCCAACAAAAATAAGATGATAGACATCGAATTGGGAACCCATTATACTTGCATATTTATATTTCAATAAGGGTGTGTGGAGGCCATTGAAATTTATGACATACCACATACAACTTCTAATTGTAACTCCCTCGACTTTTGCCAAGTGTATTCTTCACAATTTGACTAGTAATCATTTAATTAATTCCCCTTGGCCTTATCTAAGTAGCATAATATTAAAAAATTAATTAAAATTGTTTTCTATTTACCCCACTCAATTAGAAGGGTGAATGATTTATTGAGTGTAAGGATGTAAAATTGGTATATGTTTAATATAGATATCCATTCTAAAGGGATATTGGTCCCAAAGGGATATCAGTTTCCGTTTTGAAAAAAGTTCCCTCTATTTTTTCCTTTGTTTTAGACATGGGTACCTAATCTTGATTTTGTTTCTTTTGCACATGGCCAAAATGTAATTTCATGGAGTTCCCATATCATCAATCCCAACGTTTAGTTAGTTATTCATGTTAGGCTATAAAATGTTGAGATGCATTTAAAAGGAAAGTTATCTAGTTTTAGAGTATATATTTTTAACAAATCTAATTCAAATTGCTAATTAATATTTATTTATTTCTCTAAGTAATTCCTAGTTTTAAATAGATAAACATATATAAAAACTACCATAACTTTTAGCACATTTAATAACTTTCAAAATTCAAAAAGTGCAAACATTCTGCACATCATTAGCTATAATCTAAAAAAAACATTCCAATAAAATTTAACCATGTTTGCCTTGGTGGACAAACGATCTTTCATTTTCATAAGCATTCCATTAATCAATTAATGAAAAACATATATTTATGAAACACTATGGGAAAATTATGTTGACAACCATCCTCGAGTCTGCCACTTATCCTTAAAAACTAGGAAAAAATCATCCACTTGCTTCAAAAATTGCTTAGGAACACATGTCCTCTCTTTATAATCCTTAAAAAAAAAAAAGTCCTACATTGAAATTGATGAAATTCAAGTAATAAATATGACTAAATGAAAACAAATCAGGCACTTAAACTACATTTAGAATTCTACAAAAGACCCTTTTACACCATAATGAAATTTGTCATGAAAGATCCCTCAATCATCAACCAAAGTCGACATATGTTTGTTTTTTAAATTCATTTCCTTTTAAGGCCCACTTTTGGCTCCTCTTTACCTCACATTATCCAGTAATTAGGTGATATAATATGAGATGAAAGTAAAAATGAAGATGACTCACTCAATGGAGAGGCAAGATTGACATCGGGTTCACTTGAATGTAATGACAATGAAGATGGTCATTATGAGATATAAAATGAAACATGAATATAAAACACTCGAATCATAATAACTTATGTTAGCTATGATGGTCAATATTATTATTCTTGCTCTCTCTTTTAATAATGAGGATTAAGATAAGTAGAGGACTATTATAGGGCCAACACACAAGCCAATGATAACAATTACAGGTGTAATATTCATTGATATAGAAAAGAATATCAAAGGCAAAGGTTTCTAATCCCATGTTTAAGATAAGGGCCTGGATTCTTACTAGAATGCTAAGGTTGCAAGAATATAGGTGTAATGCAAGAAAATATTAGATTGTGAATGCAATAAAAACAAACAAGTTGTTCTCCTAATATAATCTTCTCAAACAAAACCTCAAATAGAATAATGGATTGAAAGGGGGAGAGAGACAAATACTTGCACTTACCTACAAGTTGCAAAGATCCTCCTTTGATGTGTGGGATTTTCTCTTGATTGATTGTTGATTGCTTCACATGTTGGTGGAGTCACTTGGGAAACACCTCCCTTGATTTTACTTTGGATTGATTTATTGATGAAGATAAATTGGTTGTAGATGAATGATGGATGGAGGATAAAATTGCAGAGATTTGTTATGGATTTCCAAGTTAGCTCTCATGGAGGAGGAGAGCTCAATTTATAGCTTGGGGTGAAGGATTTAATGGCTAGGATGAAGCCAAGTAGGATTTGGATCAAGGGTGGAGAATGCATGTGAGGATTAAAGGATTTTATAATGGAGAATTCTAGAATTTGAGAGAAGTCTCCATTGAATTAAGAATTCAATGGAGGGAGAGAGATATATTTGAAATTTTAAATATGAAAGAGGAAAATTTAGAGAGGCTTCTAAAAATAGAACCTCTAGATTTAGAGGTGGAGCGTGTGATTAGGACTAGAGTTATATTAGGTTAATAAAGATGATTAGGGATGTGATTTGATGGAAAGGCTAAGTGTAGGGATGTGTCGAGTAGGTGGGTGTAGGAATATTAAATTCCTATTAAATGTTAATGAATGATTAAAATAAGATAATAGGATATTATAATGAAATAAAAGTGATTAAGAATGAAATGGGATATAATAATGATTTAAAAGGATTAATGATGGAAAGATAAATAATGATAAAGGATAAATAAGATAAAATGGACTAATAATAATAATTAATCTTGCGATTAATTATTGTAAGGGTGATGTTGGCATATTTGCGGGACAAATTAATCATAATTATTCATGTCGACAAGTAGATGTCTACAATAGGTAAAAAAAACAAAAGTTAATCCTAAACCATGGGTTGTAATGTCATTTGAAAGATAAGTATAGGATGTAAGAGATAATGTAAAAAACAAAGATATATTGCTCTCTCTTAGTCTAAAACACTAGACATCAAACATAAATAAGAATACCAACATAAAGGAATGATAAAGGATATGGATGCTTACCTTTGCGAAGACACACCTAGTGTGTTAACCCCTTATGGTTAGTAGCACCTCATGAGAGAGTTTTTGTGGGTGGATCACAAAAGGAATACACACGAGAGTTAGGTAGACCAAATCTTGGTGCAACTCCTATTCTTGCCACTCTTAGTAACCCAAGGCTCCAAGTATATTTTCAAGCATGAGATCCACTTGATTTAATTTAATTTGTATTAATTAAATCTAAGTATTGCTAAGTTGCATATGATAAATAAATGTTATTGCAGAGTCACATATGATAAATAAATGCTAAAGTACAAATTTGACACAAGCAATCTAAGATGTAATATTTGAAACCTCGAGAAAAGAGGAAGGAGAGAGAACTTAGTTGATTTGTGCTTGATCCCGAAGTGTGTTGGACTGGTACAACTATTGAACAGGAGGTGATTTGTGTTGTCAATGCTCAAAATAAATCTTGTAGATCACAGACAAGGCTGGAATTGGGCGCCTAAATTGGTTTAGGGCTCCTGGGCACCAGAGTCTTCTATTAGTCACCTATGACTGTTAAAATGGTTAGAACCTAGTTTTTACTGTGTCACACAAGAGTTGTAAATAACCCCTGTTGATCACCTCTATGTTGCACCCTAATCATCAAGGGTACCTATAACCTGTAAAATAAATATCACCTACAAAACCCACAATACCACATCAAATCCAAAAAAGAAAGATGGAATATGGGGAGTCGTATTGACCCCAGTGGTCACCCGACAGCGTGAACTTAAGACCGAGCACTGCACTACATCTCGAACTCCATGTAGTTCTAGTGTGTGTGTGTAAGAATCATGCCCTAGGATGTCTTTGTACAAACACATTTAATAACGGGTGGTAGTTAGATGTGGTAATGTAAATAGAATGTGTGGATGGAAAAATGAACTTCCCCTTCCTATGTAGTGTATGCAGAAAATGCAGTCCCTTATCCCTTGATTGAATGTCAAATGTATACTTTGAAGTGCTTTAAGTGCCTTTCTGATGCCTTGGGTGATAGTAATAATGCTTATAGATTGGTCCTTTATTTTGAAAACATAACCATGTATCTATATGATTCCCTTATTTCAATTTCGGTTGGACTTATTTTAAGAGGAGAGGTTGGATCGATTTTGAGAGGAGGTTGCTTAGTTGGAGGGGGTAATGCGGTAGAATACTTAAGAGGAGGGTTTAGACTAATTTTAAGAGGAAGTTGCCTAGTCTAAGATGGTAACAATGTAGAAGACTTGATAGGAGGAGGTCATGGAGGATGGACCTTGGAAGTTGGTTCCATAGTTGGAATGGGTTGGATGGGTGGCCCTTGAATTGTCGAAGAAGGGACATTAGAAATTATGAAATGATTCTCACTAGACATAGATGGATCATATTTAGGAACCCAATGAGATGTAACAATTAGATATGAACATGTGGCAGAACTTAGTGTAGCACATGAAAGGAGACCATAATGCTTAAGGTGGCCAATTTGTCATTTTAGAGCATAGTAATCATTGTCATTATGTTTATCGATTCGATGATAATTACAATATGGGTGAGCTTGTTATTTTGCAAGCTGATAATGAGGATAAGAATGAGTAGATGACAAGTTGATTAATTGATGAATGAGGAGCTGTGGAATAATATCATGTTGTTTGACATTGAAATCAATCCTGAGAGGCGTAGGGAGCGGCATGATTTGGGGTACACTAACATGAACACACATGGAAGACATGTGACTAGGATGAGATGTTGAAGAAGAACTAACATGGGCTTGAGAATCATCATTGAGATGTCGAATTTCAGATTTATGAGATGTAATCGTTGTTTCCATAGCTTGGATTTTGTCTTGAAATAAACAATATAAATCTTTAATTAAATCTAGGATGGGTTAATTAGATGAAGGATTATGAGCGATAGAGTCATCAGATAGACGATCAAAAATGGCATTTAGTTGAGTAGGCGATGTATTGCGAGGGAGATACATAGTGTCTAGGGCTTTTTGGAGAACATCTTTGCAAGGTGGGTGCATTTTAAGTAAGTCATGCAAGGAGATTAGAGGATTTTTAGGAGCCATGAAAGAAGATTGGATAGAATACGAAAAAATGAGCATCCAAGTGTATGATCACGAGTGGGATTCACCAAATGATTTAATTTAATTTGTATTAATTAAATCTAAGTATTGCAGAGTCACATATGATAAATAAATGCTAAAATACATATTTAACACAAGTAATCTAAGATGTAATATTTGAAACCCTAAGAAAAGAGGAAGGAGAGATAACTTAGTTGATTTGTGTTTGATCCCAAAGTATGTTGGACTGGTACAACTGCTGAAAAAGAGGTGATTTGTGTTATCAATGCTTAGAATAAATCATGTAGATCACGAACAAGACTAGACATGGGCGCATGGGTACCAAAGTCTGCTACTAGGCATCCATGACTACAAAAATGGTCAGAACCTGGTTTTTACTATGTCACAGAAGTGTCATAAATAACTCTTATTAATCACCTGTATGTCACACCCTGATCACCGAGGGAACCTATAACCTACAAAATAGATATCACCTTTAAAATCCATAATACCACATTAAATCCGAAAAAAAGATGTAATATAGGGAGTCAGACCGACCCCGGAGGACACCCAATAGAGTGAACTTACTACCGATCATTGTAATACATTTCAAAATCCATATAGTTCTAGTGTGTGTGTGTGTGTAAGAATCAAGCCCTTGGATGCCCTTGTGCAAGTGCACTTGATAGCAGGCGGTAGCTAAATGTAACAATGTAAATAGAATGTGTGGATGGAAAAATGAAATTCCCCTTCCTATCCAGTGTATGCAAAAATGTAGTCCCTTGTCCCTTGATTGAATATCAAATGGATGTTTTGAAGTGATTTAGGTGCCTTTTGGATGCAAATTTAGGTGATAGTAATAATGCTTAAAGCTTGGTCCTTTATTTTGAAAACATAACTATGTATTTATATGATTCCCTTGTTTGAATTTCATAATTGAAAACTGGAAGGTTGACCCATACAAAAACAAAATGCCCAAAAGATAAAAGTG
Organism: Taxus chinensis; assembly: GCA_019776745.2. Lineage (NCBI taxonomy): Eukaryota > Viridiplantae > Streptophyta > Pinopsida > Cupressales > Taxaceae > Taxus > Taxus chinensis. Next base: position 666,002,938 of record CM034146.1, read on the forward strand.
GCCCAAAAAGAGTGATTAAGGTAAAAAGAGGTCAGGGGCACCCAGAGGGGCCAAGGATGCTTGAGCACTAGCGGCCTGGCTAGGTGCTAGTGTCTGGAGCCATAAAAGATAAATAAGTAAAATACTGACTAGGTTGTAGGGTGTAAAAGGCCAAATAGAAAACAATAAGCAAAGGAAAAGGCCAAAGACATTCATCAATTACTAGTTTTCTTGCTTAGGAATCATATGAATGCTAGTATGTATTTAAGACCTAGAAATGTACCCAAGTGTGTGATTTTGTGTCTACACCACTAGCCATAAAGCTCTTAAGATTCAAGGGCATATATGTAAGCCAAATTAGAGCATACTATCTGATGATGATCTAGATAAATGACACCAACGATGCCTAAAAAGGGTAACATAAATTGAAATTATGACATATCTTAGTTGATAACATCAATAATGGTCAATACATTTGGTTGAATAAAGGGTTATAATAGATGATATCGACCATGGTTAGTAATGTCAACCACATATAACATAACTAAAAGGTAATGCATGGAGAGACAATGAAGGTAGAGCAAACACTTAGAGAAATTAGAAAGGTGATATGAAGGGGATATAAATCTATTAACATGAGGATATCAAGTGGAAATATTAAGGAGGTAGTAGAAAGGTTATGATGGGGAATTTTAAGGAAATCTAGGGTGATGCCACACACAACAACTCTCTCAGTAGTGATAAAAGTTGTGATGTCTTTCTCTGAGGCGTCTTCCATGAACCCTAATCATAGTTTGGTGAGTCATCACTGCCCTGGCCCGATCCTTACTCTTACTTCTGACGACGGTGCTTCTACTAATGGGAGAATTTTACATGGAAATTTTCAGGCTATTTCCTCACTAAATTTTTTCTCAGATTTTTTCCAATGGATTTCGGTGGGGATTTTTGCTAATGATAATGGTGGCGGTAGTGTCCCAACTATTAGAGGTGGAGATTTTAGAGACCCCTCTTTTCAAGATGTTTTAACTCCTCTTCATGCTGGGTTTGGTGTCCTAGTGAATCGATCTTTCAAGGAGGCCGTAGATGCCTCTAATGTTAATTGTTCTGAGAATGAGTAACCCTCGCTACTCGTTGCTGCCTCTATTTTGGCATCCTCTAAATCCTTATCTATTGCTAAGACCACTCCTTCAGTCTCTTTTGGGGAGTCGGTGTTGGAATATGAAGACTTTTTATCTAGCTAGGGATTGATTTCTTATTTCAATGGTCTTTGGCTTGGCCTGTAGCTTCTCCATTGGTGGATCTCCTCAAACTAGCACCTCATTCTGTCTAGTAAGGTGGACATTTTTCCATGTGTAAGGGGATTCTTTATTGTGGTTTTCATTTCTTCAAAGGATAGGGATTCTATCATGTCTAAACTTTGGAAACTGCAACATCATCACTTGTTGATGAAACCATGGTTTCTGACCTTTAATCCCCTTACTATTGAGTTTAACATCAAACTAGTTTGGGTGTGTTTACCTCATCTCCCCTGTAATTCTGGACGGAGGAGTGCTTGATTGACATTGGCAATGATTTGGGTAAACTTTTATCCATAGACTCCAAAATGGAATTTTATACCCATACTACATATGCAATAATTTTGGTGGATCTAGATACCTCTTCGGATCTTCCAGCTTCCATTAATCTCAAATTTCTGAACAAGACTTGGTCATAACCTCTAGATTATGAAGGTTTGCCCTTTAGGTGCAGGAAATGCTTTTCCCTCAGACATCTTGATTCAAATTGTCAGAAATTAAAGCAACAACATAAGGAAAGATTTTTTTGGTGGAAGGATTTCAATCGTAGCTTATTGATTATTGGAGAGGATTTTGATACCTTCTCGGGTGATCTAGTAGGAGTTAGTGTTGATCATCAAGGAACTCAACAGTCGGTTGAGACTCAAGTCTCCCCTGTGATTGGGGCAGGAAAGGAGGATCAGGTGGAAACTCCCTCATTGGGGAAGGAACTACCATCAATTGTTGGGACAAAATATCCCTTTGATTTTCAGGTTCCAGTTCAGTCGGATGAAAATTCAGACCCTAATCGAAATAATGGATGGACAATTGTAAATCGTAAAAATAAGTTGCCTCACCTTAAAATAAGATTAATATCTCAAGATTGGATTCCTTTGGAGTAAATTGTTGTGTTGTAGCCACAATTACTTCAACCTATCCTTCTCTCTCGTATCATGTTCTTCACTTGTGTTCCTTTGTGGCCTTCTTTCTTTTGTTGTCTAAGAGTTTCTTCATTTGCATGGATTTAATGTTTTATCTCCCATTGAGGGCTCTATACAAGGATACAGAGCCTTTCAAAGACCGCCTTTTTCTATAATCCAAAACAAAAAAACTCTATCAGTAGGTATTTCCAACCAACCCAACCCTACTCACAATACACCCCTTAAGGCATACACTCAAGAAGGTTAATGCACCAATAAAATACAAGAGAAATAAATAAAAAGTGTGAAAAATAAGCCATATATAATTTCAACAAAATTTTAGGCCACCTGGCTAGTATTTATTTATCCTTACCGTTCATATTATCCACATAAATTTCATTTGCAAGTGAGACATTTGATGCAATTTTTTATTTTGATTTTACCCAACAATTTTTCCCATGATGATTATATTTCCTATTTTTTTGTAATTTTATTTCATTTGATATTCATAGGGGTAACTTGTTAAAGGGTTCTAGGATTCTTTAACACAGAAGGCTAAGTTGTAAAGGAAACCCCATACTTACCCAAATATAATGTGATTTAGATAGAAGATTACTTCAAATAAGACTGATATACATATATTGGTGGAGTAGATAGTTATCTGACTCACCATCCTCTTCATATAAAACACATCTAGATGGGCCAAAAAATCCCAACCTTTATAAGTGATCCTAAGTCAAAATCCTTTATGGACAAGCCATCCAAGAAAATGAATTAGCTTTGAGGGTGGAGACTACATTTCAAATGAGCTTAGAAGGCCATTATACTTCTATAGGAAAATCCTCCATGACCAACTCATAATTAACTTGACTAATGTAGATACCCAGTTTGTGACATGTCCATCTTAGAACACCCTCAAAAAATTTGAGAGGAATCCTTAACTTTAAAATATATGCAAAAATTGTCCTTTAAAGCTTTAAGGAAATAAAAATTCTCAAAGGATTTCCAACACCTTTGTCTTCTATCATTGAATACTAATTTTATCCATTAATCATAAAGCTTAGATCCATAAACCTTAGTGAAAACCATGTAGGTTTCATCTAAATTGCCTATGTCCTAAAACACCTAGCACCCTTGCAAAGATTCATCCAGTAAATCCGTCTTTTGGCCATTTCCAACCTCCTAAGTTAAATTACTGATAGCTAATTTTCTAATGGAATAAATTAAACTCTAGATGTAAGATCCCTAAGATAGTTGAAAAGTAGTGAAAAGCCTATACGGTTGCTCAGAATCCAAATACTTGCCCCTCAAAATTTGGCTCCATGGCTGATCAACTTCCTAATAAATTTTCCATGTCAATTTAGCCCTAAAAGCTTCATTATGTTGCATAATATCTTCGAGCCCAACCCACCAACATCCTTAGGCTTGCAAATGTTGTCTCAATTTATAAGATGGATTTTAAAAGTCTCATATTTACGTTGCCAGAAAGATGTTCTTATAGTCTTATTGATCATATCCACCAATTCCTTTGGAACCCTAAAAATTAAAAAAAAACATACGCAAAATTGCTTGAGGAACCTCTTTAATCAAGACCATCTTTCTAGCCAGTGTCAACAATTTTTCTTTCTAAATAACCAATCTCTCTTGTAAGCTCTTCTCCTAATTTTCTCAAATTGTAGTTTTAGCATCATTTATTAAAAGGGGGACATGTGGATATTTTATTGGTAAGAAGTCCATTAGAATATCTAAAATGACCAAAATTCTCACTTTTTTTCTCAACGTTCCTTACCTCAGTCAGCCCAAAAAAGATAGTGTCATCCACAAACTGAAGATGGGTATTAAGCTTATCCTTCCCATATGAAGTCAATCTTTAAATTTCCCTTTTATCATTTACCTCCTTGATGTATCTCCTAAAAGCTTCAACAAGAATATAAACAAATATGTGGGTGATAAATCTCTCGACGAATACCCCAAGAGTTTTTTTTAAATCCACCATGCTACCATTTACCAAAATTAAAAAAAGACATTTAAAGCACAACTCATGATCCATCGAATCCAATTTTTCAAAAAATCCAAAAGTACCCTCCATTCTCATAATGCCTAATTCAATCTATAATAGGACTTTGGTATATCTATTTTAATTACAATGCCTAATTCTTTATTTGGTTTGCGTTACTGTGAAATTTAGTGTGTCATGACCACCCCACCAGAATCTATCTTCCAATGACAAACCCCTATTCTACATAAATAAATGATGGTAATATGATCTTTAACCATTTTGCAATAACCTTGTAAGTAATTTTGTACACATTATTACACATGTAGATAACCCTAAAATCACCGTAGGCAGAAGGTTTATCTTTTTATAGGATCTAACAATGAAAGTACAATTTAGATCCTTAAGAATTGTTATAGACTCTCTATATTCATTCACCACTCTAATCAATAATGATTTCATTAGATTCCAACATGTTTGGATAAAGGCAACAAGAAAGTTGTTTGGCCTATGTTCTTTGTCCCTCTCCATTCTATGTAGTGCAACCTTAATTTTATCTTTATAGAAAGGATTTACAAGGTCCTTGTTATGTCTATAATGATGATTTTTGGAATTTCTTTTGATATTAGCTTCATCCCTAAAGTTCTCTTCCATTAGAAATTATTTTAAAAGTTAACAACCTACTCTTTGATGTCATCAAGGTTAATCAAGAAGACACTATTTCTTTTTCAATTTTACAAAATCTATTATCTTGCATTTTTACCATTGTTGATTGATGGAAGAATTTTGTATTCTATTTCCCCTCTTTAAACCAATTCTCCTAAGATTTTTGTTTCAAAAAAATCTCCTCTTAGATATAATTCATTCAAATTCTCTAACAATTCTTCCTACCTTCTAAATTATACTATCCATCACATGAAAGGCTTGATTCAGTAGGTTCAAAACTAACTTCTCTTTGATTTTTCCTTCTTCAATAAAAATGTATCCAAATACATTCATATTCTAATCCTTTAAGAGGGTTTTCAACTATTTTATTTTTTTGTGATAATTTAAACATACGCACCCCTTTCTTTTCTTCACAATTAGCCCACCAACCTTTCATTCTATCTTCAAATTATGGGTGATTGAACCATATCAACTTAAATTCAAAATGGCATCTTGTATGTGCTTTATAAGTTTGAAACAAAAGGAAAATTGGATTATGAGTTGATCTCGAAACATTGAGTATTGATGAATCATCAATCCAATTCCTTATCATCAATCTAGGGGAGATTAAAAACATGTCTAACCTTTATGTGATGTTGTTGAAACTCTTCTAATATTATTCTAAGTATATTTACCCAATGTTTGCTATGAATCCATTAGGGAATTAAGATTGAAAAGCTCGTGGAAGTCCTTTTTTTTTGTTTGGAATGCTTTGTGCATTTTCATCTTTTATCACTAGGCCCCATTATTGCGTTAAAAGAACCTCTAACAACCTTAAATTTCTCAAAATTTTAATTGATTAAACCTTTTTAAAGTTCCCATGATTTCATGTTTCTAACTATATTGTTTGGTCAATAAGGATTAACCAACATACCTATTATATTTTCCTTGTAACAATCGAAATCACTTGTTATCTAATTTTTCACCTTTTCTAAAAGATATAAACCACATCCAAAAGATTTCACAATATGCACAAACTCCTAAAGTTATTGATAACATCACTTGCATGCCCCTTCCACTTCCCAAACTCCTTGTTAAACGTTCCTCGACAACATTCCCAAATAGTTTATTTTTTTAGAGAAAAAGAGCATTAAGTATTCTCAAAACAAATTGACATTACATCAAGCATCATATATCAGGAACATTTAAGTTCCTAACATTCCAAGAGAAGATAATCATAACTAAAGTAAAGGGATTTTTCCCTATGCCATGAAAATATTTCATCAACAATTTTTTGTGAGTTTGACCTTACCTCTCTTAGGGAACATTCTTGAAGTAACTGAATCTTATTTTTCCTATCCCTATATGTTTCTTCATGAAAGAAGGGGGATCAAAAGTTTTCAAATTCATTTTTTCATTTTCTTTAAATTCATCTCCCCCATACAAACCCACCTTGCCCCTTACAAACCATTACAACTTCTAAATATTCCCCAATTTCCTTCTTATTCACAATCCCTTTTGTAATGTTATACCACTTTTGTTCCATAATTAATCCCTTTTCCACCATATTTATGTGAACAACCAAACCTATTTTCATCTTTGAACCTTAAACCTAATTATTTTTTATTACTTTAGTAGATAAATTATCTTCCCTCCTCTTTTAGTCTACGAGAAATTATCAATCAATCTAACCTTCATTATCACGTCTTTCACATCGTATTTAGAAACCAAGCTGAAATTATTCACCCATGAACCATTTTTTCTATACCAAACAAGTTTCCACCCACTTCTTTGCCACATTATTCTCAGATGGAAGTGAAAGTAAATCCCCTGCTCTTTAACTTGAGACCTCAAGCTTTATCTTCAACAACCAACCACAACCTTGTAAACAACAATGGCCTTCTATCCTTTTGATCATTTACCCATTAGATTGACAAGATTTGGTTTCCCTTATCATATGAGAAACCAAACTTATCATCAATGTCCTTGATACTCCTACGTTCCTCCTCTAAAACCACATTTTTATTGGAGTGATGTCCGTTATTTGACTACATTCTTAATTTTCAGTCACACAAGGTGCTATGGAATCCTTCAAATCTACCTCACTTGTAGATATGACCTAAGTAGTTGATTTACCTATCTATTCCACAGTTGTAGGCATCTTTGAGTTTATAATATATTTTATATAAAAAAAACCCTAGTTCTTCCAAAATTTTGGAAATATTTGTATTTTTTAACATTTTCAACAATAATCAAATGCTCTATATTTTCCACAAATTCATAATTCTCTTCATTCCTAAGAATTTTAGAATTGTCCACATTCCTCCTTTCCCTATTCTCAATCTTAGTTTCATAAGTAACATTCATTTATCTCTTCCTCCCTATTCCTTCCCCTTTATTGTTTGAGACCTATTTCTACTAACCTGCTTTGAAAGGATTTTGCCAACATTTTTTGGAAAATGACCAACCTTAAACCATGAGAATTTCTCTTCTTAGGTTTTTCAAATTCAAAATTTTGAATGAATTCCATACCTCGAATAGACAAAGAAATAACCTTTACTTGTAGCGTGGTTGAGATAACTAATAACCTTAAGCCTCACATATAATATTGAGCTTTTATTCCTATTTTAGGTATCCATCTCAAAGATTCTTTAAAGAGATTTTCCTATAACGCAAAATATATTCAAGAGGAAAAGCGTAAAATATTTCCCAACAATATCTAGACTTGTTATCAGGCAAGGTGTTTTGTTACTATCCAAGAGCCTGAAAAATATCAAGATAGTTTTGTTATTCTCTGGTTTACTATTATTGATCTGAAAATCTATCGCTTGGGAAAATCTATGGATAAACGAGCCAACAGTGTGTAGGGCATAGCCCCTCTTTGAGTCAGCAAAGCGAAACTGGTTTATTGCTATTCTACCAGCAAGAATCTGTGCAAGTCTCACAAATTCTGCCTTCGGGGGTTTGGGATCTCATCTCAGTAGGGGTGTTTCCGACTGCGAAAAGAAAGGAAAGGAAGAGGGGATGAAGAAAGAGCAGGTCCGAAGGGAGAAAAGAAATGAACTCCAAAGCAGAAAGGTCAGAAGGTTTATGTTTTGGGATTGGTAGTAAACAGAGCCAAACCTACTTGCATAAACGAGCAAAGCAATACTGATGATGAATAAATGACAATAAAACAGAAGCAGATCCAACAGAATAAACACACAGATCTGACGTAAGAAAGATCTAATGCACATAACAAATGTATTCAGCACAAAGTCTAAATATTGTATTAATATTTTCCTTCTGTTACAAAAAGCTCAAAGTCTTTTCTCCTCACTTCTATTTTTCATCTGAAAGATATCCACTCACCCATCCATAATACCACAAGTATTGGGGTATTTATAGAAAAAGGAGAGAAAAGAAGGCAAAAAGGAGCCAACCACCTATTTACAAAGATATTTACAAAATATCTACAAGGATATACAAAATATCTCAAAGTCATGTTGACTTTTGACAACTTGATGGATGACATCATCCCATGGTGAAACATGGATGATGTCATCTTTTGTGCCAACATACTTTAGATATTTACAAAAAGGAAGTTGAAGAAGAGACAGAAGAAGAAGAAGAAACCACTATTCATCATTGTCATCCTGTGGCCAAAAGGGAGTAGCCTGCTTCTATTGCTGCTCAGGTGACGAGATGTGGAATTGAGCGCGGTATTCCATGAACTTGCTGATCATGGGCCCTAGTTGATCCTAGGAAGGATCCTTGTGTCGTTCACTGATCGCCTCGCAAGTCTTCCGATCATCTATGAGCTTCTCTGGGAGTTTGGAATAGTCTTTGGATTTGGTGGGTCTCTTGCTTGATGTTGATATATGTTCTTCTAAGCTTAATTGCTGACAAACAAGAATAAGACGTGAAACCCAATTGAAGAAAGCCATGTCAGCTGGTTGATTTTCCATTGAAATGCTTGACAGAAGAAAGAGTCAGCAATTTAAAGGCCTCGGGGCGCATGGCGCGTAGATACTGTAGAATGCATTTTGTGTTGCTATAAGGACAAGTGCGCCTGCGCCATATGGATGTTATTTTGTAAAAGGCGCATGAAAAATTTGTGTTGCATGAAACATCAGTGCGCCAAAGGCGCATACAGGGTTTGTGTAACATGCGCTTTTGGAGCGCTTAAGGGAACTTGGTGCGTAGAATATGAAGGGTTTGCACAACAGGATGTTGCTGCGATGAGGAACGTGCCTGCGCCTCTATAGCTTAGCACTTGGCACATATGAAAGGGTTGTCACATGGATGTTGGGTGCGCCAAAAGGGCACAGGAATTATTTATGTTGCATCCAAGTTTGATGAGCCAAGGGGCGCATGAGAAGTATTTGCAGCATGCGAGGGAAGTGCACCATGAGGGCGCACCTTTTTATGATGAAGCATGGAATGCTAATGCGCCAAAGGAAAATATAGTTTTCCTTTTTCTTTAAGGTTCAGATTTTTCTCAGAGGGGTTTCCACATATGGCTAAGCTCTCTTTGCAAGTTTTTTTCGGGTGATTGGAAAGGTTTAATACCAAAAGGGTTTTCAAGCTTTTACCTCAGGGCAAGACTCTCTCTGCCAGCAGATCTGGAAAGAGGAGGAAGAAATATGGAAAGACAACGGGGGGGAAACAAATTCATGAATTAATCCTTTCAATCCGTACTGAACCAACCTAGCAGCCAAAAACCACAAAAACAAAACGCACGAAAGACAGAAGGCCACTTACCCGGATAAATAGCGAAGAACGTGCAAACGGGTCCACTACGTGTTTGAAAACGACAGGGCAGGTGCGCTGACAGGCTCAGAGAATATAATAAGAAAAACGTGATTGCTCTGGTGATAATGACATTTGCAGACGCGCCTATATATAGGTGAGTCAATAATAAATGCGCCACCAACTTTCTAAAGGGGCGCACCAAATGAGCTGTCGACACGGGAAAGCCATGCGCCAAAGGGTTTTAAGGGGGCGCATCAAAAGTTGGGTGTTGCATAGTCATTCTATGCGCCCGGCCAAAAAGACCAAAAACGACTAAGTTCAAAAAACCAGATTTCTCGAGAAGGGATTTTGCAATGTTTCGAATGCAAGGAGTCCCTAATGAGGGATCGGAACAAAATTTCGGTATGGTTATCGGTAAAATTGCCCTTGTTAATTTTACGGGATAACAACTATAAGACCTAAAACAAATTGTACTTTCCTAAAGTTTTTACATATTGTTTCTCAATTAAATAAAGAAGATAAATTTATTTTTGCAGGTGGTTAGAGTAAAAACGTAAAAAATTAAGTTAGGTTTTCAAATATTAAAACTAGGTAGAGAAATTCCTCAAATGAATTTTAGAATTTTTTGTACTTTGAATGGAACATCAAAAACATTTTGTATAATTTAAACATCGAGAACATCAGAAACATTAAGAGAATACAAAACGGTCCAAGAAAATTTCTTTGGTCGTCGCCAAATTTATGGGTTAGATATTGGTCACTTCTAAGTTGTGCTTCCATTGTTATATATTAACATCTATTACCAAATTATAAAATGAAATTTAACAAATTGAAACCTTTCACCTTTATTCTATGGTTTTAGAATTGATTAATTATGCTATATTTATGTATTACTCATATCTATTTAGGCTAGTTAAATATAAATGAGTATAGAATTTTATGTCTTTTTAACATAGTTAAATGTAATTGAGTATTTTTGGCAAAAAAAACCAACCTTGAAGCATGAGAACTACCTCTTCTCAAGTTTTTCAAATTCAATTTTCTGAATGAATTCCTTACCTCAAATTGACAAAGAAATAACCTTTACTTGTAAGGCGGCCAAGATAAATGATAACCTTAAGCCTCATATATATTGTTGAGATTTTATTCTCAATTTAGGTATCCATCTAAAAGAATCTCCAAAGAGAATTTCCTATAGCATAAATAATATTCAAACTCCAATATTCAAGAGGTAAATCATAAAATATTTCCCAATATTCTCTAAACTTGTTGTCGGGCTAGGTACCTTCTTACTATCCAGGGGCCTGGAAAATATCAAGATAGTTTTGTTATTCATTGGTTTACTGTAAGACCTAAAACAAATCATGTTTTCATAAAGTTTTTATATATTGTCGCTCAACTAAGGAAACAAGATAAGTTTTTTGTTATACGTGGTCATAGTAAAAACATAAAAAATTAAGTCAGATTTTTTAATATTAAAAATAGGCAGAATAATTCCTTAAATTATTTTGGACATTTTGGCCCTTTGAATGGAGCATCCAAAACACTTTGTATGCCATATGAGAGTACAAACCAATCCTATAAACTTCTTTGGTCATCTCCAAATTTTTGGGTCAAATCTTGGTCACTTCTGACTGTGTGCTTCAATTATTTTATATTAATGTATGTCACTAAATCAAAAAATGAAATTCAAAAAATTGAAACCTTTCACCTTTATTCTTTGTTTTTAGAATTAATTAGCTATGCATATTTTGGCATTGCTTTGTTGGTGAGAAAATTTGTCGGGTAGACAAATCAGTTGTCTCCACCAACATACATGGGGCTATGCTAGGCTATGCCCCTCTGCATTGAATGGTAAAACTCCCATTATTGAAAGTAAACTAATCCTAATCCTATCTAAATGATGTGGGTGGCCAAATTGGTTAGGGATCACACAGGGACACTCCATTGAACCTGTGACAAAGTGCTTGTACAGGGGTACAACGGAGGAAATTACAACGATAAAGGTAAAGAGGGGGAAATTATGTAAGGAAGATTACTTTCGTGAGTAAATTGCATAGCTCACACCCAGTAACCGGAGTAGTTCAACCTTCAATATAGAGGAAAGCATAATGAAGCTAGCAGGACCAATGAATTAAGAAACCAAGTTTTTAAATTCATCTATCGAGGACACCAAGTTCCTCTCCAATTCCATACAAGATCAATTATGCTTGCAAAGTGCATGAAAGGGAGAAATAGAGGAAAAACAAGAAAGGGAAATAGAATAAGTGTAGCTTTTATTCCATGTGTAGTGATGAATACAAAGCTTCAACCAAGCTATCACAATGCTACATAGTGAGAGTTCATCCAAAATATGGAACTCGTAATCCTTTGGAAGGGAGAGACCATCCCAATTTATAGCAATTTGAATTGTCCTTTCACCTCCCTCACACGACTCTTTGTTTCCATATTCCACTCGTGACCTTTTTTTTTTCCATGAATTAAGTATTTCTCTTATAATTTTGAGAAAATACTTATAAAAAATTTAAAATAGGTCACTTAGGTGAATTAGACGAAATACAATGATGACACATAATGAAGAATTAGAATGGAGAGAGAAAGAAGACAGGGAAAGAGAGGAGGGAAGGGATGGAGTGGAAAACAATCCTAATGAAATTATTTGAATGCCTTACTGCAGTCATGAAATCTGAGCGAATAGTTCTGCTACTGGTGATCTTCTACACCGATGAAGATTTCTCCCTTGAATATCTTTGAATCGTTTCCTCAATGTAGTGATGACCACAAACTCCTGGACCGCAGAAACACTATTCTAAAGTTTACCGTTGTAAGCTTGAGATGAACACATACAATGCCCATGATGACCCTCCTTGAAACTTGTTTGATGAACTCTTTGACTCATTGAAATCATTTTGATCAACTTACTTTGAATTACCCCGGTTTCTTAAGTGATGAAAATGAATTTACATGATGTGTCTTGCAATGCCCTGCCTTGCTTCTATAAACCATTACACTCAAAATGATGCTTCCAAGACCTTCATGAAGTTCTCATTCCTCCTTTTCAACTCATGAAACCATCTCATTATCCAAATGGGAGTCCAAAAAGTAGTAAGGTGAGTGAAAACAAAGTCATATGCAACTTTCCATTCCTGAAATGAAAACTTTCTATTTTTAGAATATGAGTATGTGTTATGCTATTTTGGGACATGTCACATGTCTTGCTTCCAGTTTCACCTTCTGAACCATCTATGATATTCCAACCTCCTCTTTTCTTGAGATATTGTTATTTTCAGTAGATTTCTATTTTTAGCAGGTTGTTATTTGGGGACCTGCTATTTTGGGAAGAAGTCATTTTCTGTCTTACTTTCCATTTTACCCCTTTTCTGATTATCTTGAGTGATCGAACTTTCAATTCAGTGGGACTCATCATTTATAGCATACAATGAAGTATAACATATATTATTTTTAGTAATTGGTGAAAATGACCTTTGTTTGTAACGGGAACAACTTTTTTGGATTTGGCTCTTCGTCACAAACTCGTGCTCCAATTTTCATCATGATTCACTTTCCAGAAAGCTCATAAATGATAAATGAAAATTTATGCCTAGTAAGAGCTTCAAGTATGGAGCTACCAGGGTAGAATACTGATAAAAAATCAGTCCTTCATATCTTGAGAAACTGGCAACTTCATCGTGCAAAAACTAGTTTGAGAGAAACTAGATTTTTTGGAGACCCTTTCCTCTGAATTTCGAAGGGTTTCGCTTGACGGATATTTGGGAATTTGAAAAGTTCTTCAAAGAGGGAAGAATTCTGATAAAAAAACAACCCTCCATATCCCTAAAAAATATGGACTTCATGGCGCGAAAACTAGTTCACGTGAAACTATATTTTTCAACGATCATTCCCTCCAATTTTCGTGTGATTTCACCCATTGAAACCTTGAGAATTGAAGAGGTAGCTCACTGCCTTTTTCACATATGTTCTTCATGTTATAGGGCAGAAATCTGATAAAAATCAGTCCTCCATATCCCTAAAAAATATGGACTTCATGGCACAAAAACTAGTTCATGCGAAACTAGATTTTTCAACGATCATTCCCTCCAGTTTTTGTGTGATTTTTTCGACTGGAACCCTGAGAAGTGGAGAGGTAGCTCACTGATTTTTTTCACTACTGTGTCATGGCAACTATTAATGGAGCTTGAAATTTTCATGTCTAGTTTTTGTCTCCATTCACAATGAAATCAACTCCATTGTGATAGGTTTTTTCTTCTTGTCTCAGTGGTGAAATTTCTCTTCGATTCAGTTGCCAATTTGATGGGAAATTAAGATTTGTTCTTCGTGGAGCCGGAAATAAGATTTCTTCACTGTGAATGTTTTATGCCATAAGAGGAGTTTTTGAAGGTATGCTTTTAATGGTTTTTGATAGAGGAACTAACAACAAAAAATGGTTCGTTAATCCGTGCATCTTTTTGCAAGATTTCTTCAAAATTTGATTTCATGGCAATTGGGATTTCCACTGTTCTTCTTCTTTGTTTTTAATTTATTCTCCTTATCTTGATGAAATATTCTTCTAAGACATGTATATCGCCATGGGAAATAGGATTTTATTGCTTTGGTGGAGCTGGTTTGTGCTTTGACAATGGAGGGAGTGGCGGTGAGAAGTTGTAGAGAAGTTTGCAGATATGGTTGTTGTTAGGTTTGTGGAGCCCTTTTTCATGTGAGAAAGTGTTGAAGCCTATACACTAAGAGTACTGTGCACTTTCCATAGTTATCTCACCGGGCCCTGAGCAAGGTTCCGAGGGCGCAACCCCTGATTTTTTTTTGGCCTTAAAACGTGCCCGATATACTGAGAAACGTGCTTTTCTCATATGGGCATGATTTTTTGACCCATAGGTTTATGGGACAATTTTGGCCCATGGTTTTGATACCCACAGTTTTGTAAAACTACTTAAGCAATTGTCTACTTATATGGTTTTATGCATATGATAGGTATATGTAACATTGCAGATGTGTTTTTGAATTTGGGTGTGAATTCTGTAGAGTTTGTTGAGCATAGCTCCAAACAGATCTGGGTATTGTATTGAGAGAGCGGTGGCTTGTAATAAAATTTGAGCAAGTGATTCTTGGTGGATGTAGCCCAAATTGGGTGAACCATGTTAAATACTATCTCTTTGTGTTATGTTATTTTATTTTGTAATTTTATTTGAGATCTGTAATATTTTTTTGCATATTAGTTTCTACTGTTGTGATTCTGTGAGGGATTATTCCGCATATTTTATCCCTTATTTCCTAACAGTTGTGCACGGAAATGTAAGAAGTTAGAAGCGGGAAACAGGTGGGGATTTTTAAATTTTGAAATAAAGTCGAGATGGAAGATGGGCACATTTTCATGTCCCTGACATCCCTCACCTCAAAGGGACATGAGGGACATCAAATTCCATGGCAAGCAAGGTGATGAAACGTGGCGGAGATATGACGACAGGGAAAGAAAATCATCTATAAAGCACTAAGGGGCTGGAAGTTGGTCATATGATTGAAAATAAGTCTCCTTAGGGGTTGGGTGCATTTTTCCATGTTTGATGTCCCTGACCTCAAAGGGACGTTAGGGACATAAAATTCCATAGTGCTCCAGGTGATGACACATGGCAGTGATATGACAGTTGAGGATTTGAGCTTTTGCAAGCACCTGGGGGATGAACTGGCGATCTTGGAGGTCGTATGATGGTCCAGAGGCATTATGGGGGCTAGGCACATTTTTCCATGTGTGATATCCTTGACCTTGAGGGAAAAAAAATCCCCCTAGGCTCTCAGAGCTAACACGTTTCCTCCCAAGTGTATGAAAGTGTATGCAGTGAGGTTCATTTTGTTTGCCCATTCAGTAGGCAAGAATGAATCGTAAATGAGAGTGTGTCATCAAGAAATGGTCTAGTAGTGTAGGTTATTTCTAGCGCACTGTGATGATTATGTGTAGGGGATGGTGATGGAATGAGACATGGGGAGAAGATGTGTGTGAACCCTATATCTGAAGCGTATATCATGAATTTTTTGATTGGAGGAGTGATGATTTAGTCCTAAGCATATATTACTATAGGATGAATGGATGGGAATGTGTCGTATAGAAAGGTGTGTGTGGACCTTATAGCCTAAGTGTATACCACGACTCATAGGATGTGTGAGTGATGATTTAAACCTAAGCGTATATCACTGTAAAATGAGTGGAGGAGGATGAGATGTATGGAAAGATCTGTGTGGACCTTGTAGCCTAAGCGTATACCATGACTTATTGATTGGATGAGTGATGATTTAGGACTAAGCATATAACACTACATGATGGAAGAAGAAGGTGATGATCTAGCCTATAATGTATGTCACTACGAGATGGGTGATGAGGGTGTATGAAGCGTAGATGAGCAGGTGATGGATAATAGAAGGTGGTGATTTTAGCACTAAGCATAGACCACTACGTGATGAATAAGGTGAAGGTGGTGATTTAGCCTAAAGCGTATACCAATAAGTGATGATTGGGATAAATGATGAGGCAATAAAAGGACAACATAATAGGTGATGATCGGATGTAAGAGGATAAACTAGAATGGATGAAGGGAGTGGTGATATAACCTAAGATGTATACCACTACAGGGTGATGGAAGGTGTGATAATATACTGGAATAACTTGGAATGTGAGAAAAGGTATAATGTAAGAGGATGATATAAGAGGTGATGATAGAGTGTAGTAGGATGATGTAGAATTGATGGAAAGAGTGGTGATTTAACCTAAGGTGTATACCGCTACATGATGATGGGTGTGTGTGATGATATAACCTAGAGTGTTGCTCACTAGTTCGTTGAATGTGGTATGATGACATGTCGCATATAGGGAAGGTCCACTTGATCAATAAACCCTCGGCAGTAGAGTATGAACTGAGGAACTAGAGTGCGTCATCAGGTAGTGAGTGTAATGTGTAGAAGATGACACATATTAAATGACCAAGGAAGAGTAGGGTATGTAAGTGCGCGGTGTAGGCAATGTAGTGTAGAATGTGTAACATGCAAAATGTAGGAAAGGCACTAAATAAGTGTATATGGAAATTCCATATGTAAAGATGATAGAAGAAACTATATCCATTTATAATGGAAGCTAGTGTAGTATATAGAATGCATGTGATGGATAGATGCACTATGTAATGCAAGATGCGTATACATGTGTAGATACAATATGTAATGATGATAGCTAAGGCTAGACCCAAGTAGAAGGAAATCTAGTGTAGTATGTAGAATAGGTTAGGTGTATACATGAAATGTGTAGGATGTACATGTGGTGTGGGGAATACAATGATAGGTGTAGGTATAAGCAATGTGATGGTAGCTAGACTCATTACGTGACCTAGCATAAATGGAGGATAAGAGGATGGAATGAAAAACTAGGCTCATATATAATGATGACTGGTGTAGTGTGTGATATGAAGATATACATTAGGATGATAGATGGTAAATGTATAGGTCCTATAGTGCAGTGTGTAGGGTTTAGTGTAATGGTAATCCCTTAACAGTCCAGTGTGAATCGAAGCACTAGGGTTCATCATCGAGTAACGAGGGGGTATGATTAGAAGAGATGGGATAGGTGGAAAGGTGATGCTAATAAGTGATAGAGAGGAAATATAGGACATAAAGGTGGGTACTAGTATGCAATGTGAGGGGGAGGAGTATGTCATGTGTTATGCCCCCCAACAAGTAGTGTGAGAAGAGGCTATGTGAAATTTTCAAGGAGATCATCAGCCTTTGGGTCAAAGTCAAATGGATCGGAATTGGCAACTTGGCAGGCTATATTATGAGGTTGATCACGTAATGAGCCAATAAGAGACAAATGGTACTTGCCCATAGCATATTCTTCATCAGTAATGGAGGATGTGGACAATTGCTGTGTGCATATCATCAAGTGAGGTTGGGTGAATAGCCAAGAAAGGAACTATCACAAATGAAAATGCGGCTAAAGGGCATGGGTAATGAGATGTTAGTGTGACTAGGGTCTAGTACCTTCGATGTAAGTAATCCAGGAGTCCCCTCATATGAGTGGTGAAGAAAAAGGGGTATGTGACAGATAAACGAGGAGATCAAACACACGTAAATGATAAGTGACAGTGATAATGACAAAACTGTAGTAGAGATGAGAGGCATTTGTAGAAGACTGAAGGTCAGCAAAAGTAAAGCCAAGGCAAGCTAGACCAGCAGGAGAGTATATGGTTTCATCACATGTGGGATCAAATGGAAAATGGTCCCCATAAGGAGTTCACGGATAAAGAGGTTACACATGAAGGGTGGATGCATGACTGACAATGGCAGAGATGGGAGGATAGTGTTCATGGAGGGAGGGGGTGGTTGATATGGAACTATGGTGGTGGGAATGGGTGATGGAGAGGGAATTGCATCTAGTAAACAAATATCTCCCTCAAGTGGCGGTAAAAGTGGTTGATCATCCAAAGGTTGAGGTTCATTAGTGGTGTCAATGCAAGGAATAGGGATACTAGTATGAGGGTCGTGGACATAATATTGGAATGGATTCATGATCATGGAAGATGGTATACTCAACACACTCATGTAAGAATTTGATGTAATGGTGGATGGTAGAGGGAACAACTTACATGGTGTGAATCCATGGTCTACCCAACAAGCAATTATATGAGACAGGGAAATTCAATAACAAATGAAATAGTAGGGAGAATATTAGGACATATAATTAAAGGAAAAGGTAACATGGCCTAGACATGGATGAATGGAACCATCATAAGAATAGAGTGAAATGGAAGAAGGGCTAATGTCACGAGTAGACAAACCTATGGCTTAGAGAAAGGACATGGGGCACAGATTAAGCTCAGAGCCATTATCGATAAGACTATGCTTGACAACAACATTGTAGATGTGGGACATGATGTAAAGTGGTGGGTCATTGTCAAAAGGGTGAATGTCAGTGGGAGGGATTTCCTTATAATTGCTATATATTGAGAAAATGACCTCAAAAATGTGGTCATACAAGGAATTCGGATGCATGTCAGCATAGAAACATTAGTAGTAGCGAAAAGGGTTTGGACTCGATGAAGCAAATCAAGGTGGGTAAACAGGTATTCAGTGATAGATATATTCATGATGGTGGAATGAAAAAAGACCTAGAAGGTGGTAGAAAGAGATTTAGGTTCACCAAAATGATTAACAAAAAATGAAGGAACTAATGGGGCTATTTAGGAAACATCTAACCCTGTTAATCTAATTAGGAGGACTAAAACACTTGTATAAATGAGCTAAATAACATATTAAATAAATGTAAACAAAATATCTTAAGTGAAATAAAACCCTAATATGTAAAAGAGAGTAAAGGGAATATGACTTAGCTAATTAATAGGTAGACTATCACACAGTGTTGCAGATTCTAGAGAATAAAACTTGACAGTGTAGACAAACACTCAGGGGCCCTGCGAAGGGTAGATCCATGGACTATGTTTGAAGTGACATAGCGTGTACCTGGGAGTGTACTAGGGTCATGCCCAGGGTGCCCCCTGGTCTAGTATAAATGCTCAAAATCCTATTTGGTAGCATTCATTGATAGAGATGTAAATGGAATTCAAAACCTGCTAAAAGGTGGTAGAAAGAGATGGTCACAAAGTTGATTAACAAAAATGTGAACTTTACCTAATAGGGTATTGATGTTCATCTTTAGGAGGTCTGTCGGATAAATGAGATAGTATGAAATACATTAAACAAAATAATCTTAGTGAAATGAAACCCTAATATGTAAGAGGGAAGGGAATATGACTTAGCTAATTGATGGTGACTATCCTGTCACAGAAGAACTAGAACTCGACATATGCAGATTTGAACTCAGGGGCCCTGCGAATAACCTTGAGACACCACAGGCACCTAAACTAGCATCTGGCCCTGGTTATCTGGGTGCTGAGTTTAAATGTTACTTTGGCACTACTAAGTTCTCTGAAGACTCTCTGTCTATTGTATTTGTCGGATGAATTGATGACGTGCATAAGAAGAAGAAGAATGGGTGTGGCAGACTTATCGTTGAGCGCTACACCACATCATGTCATGTAGTTCTGGTAGGTGCCCTAAGTGCTCTTGTGTCAGTCGCACTTTTTGAAGTAGTGAGCTATAATATCTATAGAAGATGTATATAGTATGTGTGAATAGAATGAATAGAATCCCCCCTCCTCTAAGAATGTGTGTGATGAATACTTCCTAGCCTTGAATGTATGGTTCTATGTGGATGCAAGTGATGTAATGGATGCATCCCTAGATGGAGTGATAGTAGTGATAGGATGTAATGACCTAGGACCCTCATTATGGTCTTATAAGCTTTATATTTATAGGGTTCTCAAGTTTAATTTCATAATTAATCCTGATAAGGCTGAGTGAGAAGAAGATAAGGATGACCAAAATGGCTAGAAGTGACCCAAAAAGGAGTGAAAGAGATTGTGCATAGACTAAGGCACCCTAGGTGGGACAAGAGTGCCTCGTAGAATGCCCTAGTTACAGACTGGGGGCACCCTGATTTTGGGCTAGAAAATCGAAACGGATGTTATGAAAATGGGATGATAAGTATAGAAAATACACGGGAAAGACGAAATAAAATATAAGAATAAAGGTGGCCAAAAGGTGGTATTAATTATTACTTTTGTACACTTGAGAACCTTATAAATAATAATATAATATCCGGGCTAAATTATTGTGTAATCTGCATATATTTGTGTCTATAAGAATCACATGGCTGTAGATCATTCATTACCTATAGATCTAACAATATTTTGTCCATGTAACTCGTGTTTTGCAGGCATCAAATATTGATGGAAGAGTGTCATAAATTTTCCCCCAATTAGTCCACCAACTTCAATAGCCACTAGAACTATAAGTCTAAACCATGACACAATGTCAGTCCCAAAAATCTACCAAAACAACCCCACATTTGGTAAAATCCTTCCTAATTAGTGTTTACGGAATAAACTCGCAAAATAGAATGAGATATGTACCGATGTTTCTATTATATCTTTTATATGTAATTCATTGTGTCGCCTTGATCTCGTTCATATTTTCCACGTGAGAATTATTTTTGATTCAAAATGAAAAATGGGGAAAATCCAATAGGTTCTAGTTTCAAAACCCAATTGAATGAGTGACAAGTAGATTTTATCTATCAATCAAGCTTTATTGTTTTTATTTCATACCATCAAGGTGTTTAATTAGATGATGTTTAATTTGATATATAAGATGAAGATATGAATTGAAAGAAGGGTGTATTAGTTAGAAAATATTAATATGTAAATATAAGAAAACAAATTACAAATTTTCTCCTGTCCTAATCCTTTCAAGCAATACCTCGGATTGAGCAAGAGATGGAAAGGAGGAGAACATCAATAGCTGCACTTACCAAGAAGATGCAATGCCCCTCCTTTGATGTGTTGAATTTTATCTTGGATTGGTGTTGATTGCTTCAGATTTTGGTGGAGAAACTTGGGCAACACCTCCCCTTGATTGCCTTGGATTGTTTGATAAATGATGATGGATTGACAGATGTATTGATGATTGTGGATGATTGATGAAATAAAATGGTAGAGGTTTATTATGGATTTTGCTAACTTGCTCTCATGGAGTAGGAGAGTTCAATTTATAATTGAGGGGTGGAGCCTTCAATGGCTAGGATGAAGCCAAGTTGGATTTGGATCAAGGGTGGATAATGCATGTGAGGATGGAGGATTCTAGAGTGGAGGGTTCTATATTTTGAATTCAAAATTCATGGAGGGAAGAATCTTCCATTGAATTGAAAATTCAATAGAAAGAGAAGTTTAAAGAGGCTTCTAGAAATAGAAGCCTCTAGATTTATAGGTGGAAGGGTGTGATTAAGATTAGAATTAGATTAGGTTAAATAAATATGATTAGGGGTGTGATTAGTAGGAAAATTTTGGTTAGTGCTCCATTGATATGTATGGGTGAACAATAATTACATGTGTAATTATTATCTTGGTGAATGTGAGTTAGTAAAATAGTAAATAATAATTACTAGGGTGATTATTATTTAGTAAGTTAGATGATTTGTTAATTTAGTTTTTATATTAAAGCAAATAATAACAAATATATTGTTATGTGAATTTCAACAAACTCATGTAGAATCATTTGAGAGGTTATAACTACCTCCTAATTTATAGGAGAGATATTACCTATATATGTGGGTGTATGTAATAATGATTTTGAATGAATGAATACAAATTATTCTTGTGTGTTAAATTATTTGTAAATTATTTCTTCTTCTGTGATCTTTTCTGCAACTCCATTAAGATCATCCTCCACATCTGGTATCAGAGCAAGGTATGACTCTGTGAAGAGATCAATGAAGGGGAAGATCTGATGTAAGCTATGGATTTCCCCACTTACGTAAGAAGTGTGCACAAATTGAAATAAAGGAGACAAAGGAGTAATTTTTTATATATTAAATTTAGTATCATCCTTCTTCAGAGTTGGTGTTCAGATTGCATCCAATAGTTTTGATTGCAATTATTAATTTGTTGGTTCATCTAGAAAAGATTTTTCATGTTGACATCTATCTTAAGAAGTAATCCAACGTTCAGTTGAAAAACTTCAAACATGTGTAAAAATGTGGATCTGATGAAAGATCTATTGAGTTTTTACAAAGATCGCCAATGATTTTGGACTTGAAACACAATCGCTAGCAATTACGGAACGCTTTCACCAATGATTTTTTTAAATCACCAGTGATTCCTTATAAATCTACAAGGATTCTCTACACCACTAGAAATATCTTTAAATCAACTTTCTAATGCATTTTATAGTTCGTAAAATAGAGCTTTGGTTTTCAAGTTATCATCAAAACATTAGAAGTGGTTCTTTTTGCTAGATTCAGAGCTTCATCATCTATAATCTTTACATCAAGAGCCTCAAAGATAAATCAAACTAATTTAGCAACATCAGAGACATCGGATTGGTTGGAGGCATCGACAAGGTAGGGGTCAAATCAATGACCTCTTATCAGTCACCAACGACGAGGCCACATTTTTATGTGGTGGCATTTTTGTGATGTGAGTATTTAATTTCAGTTTTTGCAATGTGATTTTCGTTGTGTTTTTAGAGTTCCAGTTTCAGTCAATACTTTATATTTTAGTGATCTCGTTATTTCTATGTGGTGTGAGTAAGTGGACATTTCACATTGAGGGGGGAACATGATCCAATGTTCCATTTCCTTTTTTTAGTTTATGTGTGTGAGCAACATAATTCAGCATATTTTCCTATGTTATTTCCTGTAGTGAGATATTGATGAAGGCTATTAATAGTACTTGACACATCATGATGTGGTTGTAGGTAAACCACTTGAAAACCTTCATTTTTTTAATTTTTGGTAAACCACTTTGTACCTAACCACCACTGATTTGGTTGGTGTTAAACCATATGTAAAACCATAACCTTTTTGGTTTGTGGGACTCCACTTTGTAAAACCACCATTCTCGGTTCGTGGTTAGCTATATGCAAAACCATCCATCGTGTCTGTGATCATCCTGTGAAAATAACCTATTCATAAAATAGGTGCAAGTACAAAGACATGTTTTCCCCATGCTCACACTAGGGGGAATGTTAGGAAAACTTTGGTTAGTGCTCCATTGATATGTATGGGTGAATAATAATTACATGTGTAATTATTATCTTCGTGAATATGAGTTAGTAAAATAGTAAATAATAACTAATAAGGTAATTATTATTTAGTAAGTTAGTGATTTGTTATTTAGTTGTTATATTAAAACAACAAATAACAAATATATTATTATGTGAGTTTTAACAAACTCACATAGAATCATTTGAGAGGTTATAACTATCTACTAATTTATAGGAGAGCTATTACCTATATATGTGGGTGTATGTAATAATGATTTTGATTAAATGAATACGAATTATTGTTGTATATTAAATTATTTGTAAATTATTTCTTCTTCTGTGATATTTTCTGCAACTCCATTCAAATCATCCTCCACAATGATTACATTGAAAGGCTAGGTGTAGGGTAGGTGTAGAGTAGGTGGGTAGGTGTAGAGTAGGAACATTAAATTCCTAGAAAATATTAATAAGGATTAAAGTGAAATAATGGAATATAATGAAAGGTTAGGTGTAGGGTAGGTGTAGAGTAGGTGGGTGTAGGAACATTAAATCCCTAGAAAATATTAATAAGGATTAAAGTGAAATAATGGAATATAATAATGAATTCAAGGATTAATGATGAAATGTTAGGATATTAGATAATTGATAAAGGGTAAATGTGATAAAAGGGTTTAATAATAATTAATCATGTGATTAAGTATTAAAGGGATTTAGATAGTGATGATGTTAGGATATTTACAAGACAAATAAATCGTAATTAATTATGTCGACATTTTAGATATCTACATTTTTCCCCTCTTTGAAGGTTTATTGTGGAGTAATGACCATTCATTGAAAAAGAAGAGAAGATGTTAGGATGGTGATATGATGCCCCCTCGAGGGATTAGGCGGGGAGGGACATGTCAGGTAACCACTTGAAAAGAGGAGAGAACTAAGTTAGTAAATGAAAGAGGATTAGAGGATGAGAATATTGAGGATTATAGGAGATGAGAGAGGATTAGAGAATTGAAGGATTGATTGAAGGGGTTAGATTATAAGATGCCCCAGTCAAGGGGTTGAGATTAAGGATATTGGATTTAGAGCATAGAAGGATTGTTGATGAGGTTGTAGGATGAGAGGATTAGAAAATAGGAGATAGAATTAGAGGATGAGAAGATTGAGGATTATAGGAGAGGAGAGAAGATTAGAATAATAAGAGATATTGGAGTTTAGAGTATATGATACCCCAGACAAGGGTGAAGATTTAGGATTGGTGGATTAGAAGATGCCCTGGTCAAGGGGTTAGGTTTGAAGATTTTGGATTTGAGGATTTTGGAATTGAGGATATTACATTTTAGTTTGTATTTATTGGGTAGAAAGATAGGGTATATGATGTTGGGTTTAGAGGATTAGAAGATTCAGTATGTTTGGATGAAAGAATAAAGATTAGTTCTTGGATCAATTTGGATGATAGGACATTGATGAGTAGAGGATTCAGATGATGATTGATGAAGCGATGAGAAATAATGTTCGAGTTTGATTGATAAGAGGATGTTAAAAGATGCCCCAACCAAGGGGTGAGGATTTTAGATTTTGGATGTGAGATGATAAGATTTGGATGTGGATATTGATTGATCGATAAATGATTGATAGGATAAGAGGATGAGGAGGTTAGATAGTTATTTAGATGATGATGAGGATTAGGTGTGGATGATGATAAGGATAAAATATGGTGATAGAAAGGTGGCATGCTACCATAAAGTTCCCACTGTTAGCATCACTAACAATGTTGTTGATGTGGCATAGAGAAAAATGCACCAAGGTATAAAGACCATGATGATTGGATTTCCAAATGCTCTTGTTCTCATATCACTAGACAAATTAATAGAAAAAATATGGTCCTCATATCATTGGAATGATTTAAAAACAAAAAAACAAAAAACAAAAGGGGCTCATATCGTTGGCCAAAATGTAAATGCAGATAAGTAAACAAACACACACATTGCATTTATTTTTTTAGTTTTTTTATGATGTAATTTTGTGATTTTTAATGGATTTTTTTGAATGTTTTGGTTTTTAGATTTTAAATTTTGGATGTTTAGATTATTTGATGTTGGATGTTGAGATTTAGGATTTGGGATGGGGGAAATGGTTGAGGATAGTTAAGATGAAAGGATCCTTGATGGGATAACTCATGTAGGGATGTGAAGGGATGTAAGGTGGGGTGCAAATTTCTCCTATAAGTCCTAGATCATGTTTTGGCAGGATGAAAGGGAAGAATTGAGGGAAATTGGATATGTTGGATAAGATAAGGATTGGTTGATAGGTTATGATTAGATGGGATGTGGGATGGGAGATAGAAAGATAGGATGAGGGATGTGGTATATGATAAGAGATGCCCCCAGGTATAGGGGAGATGGATTGAGGGATAGATGTGGTGTGCTCCCAAGTGTAAAGTAGGGTGGCCTGTGTGGATAGATGGATGGGTTTGATTTTCCCCCAGGTGTAGGGTAGGATGGAAATTTTCCCCCAGTGGATGATGGTAAGGCTTTCCCCAGTCATGATGATGAAAATTAAAAAGGGATGTGAGGAGGATTGGATTAAAAGGAAAGGATCATGGTCTACCCATAGATGTTCGATTCAAGGGAAGAATGATGTGTATGTGATGGATGAAAGGAAAATAACATTAGTGATGAACAAAAGATGAGCCTAACGGTACATGTTGTAAGGAAAGAGTTGGAATAAAACAGAAGTGTGACCAAGGTCTAAAAAATCCCTGACAACATGCAAGCACTATGTCTCTACAAGATCAAAGTGTGTGTGATTGTGATGATTAATTACTGCTTGAAGTGAAGATTATTAGGAAATAAGGTATAAAATATGTGGAATAATCCCTCACAGAATCGTTACAGTAGAAACTAATATGTAGAAAATATTATAGATCTCAAATAAAAGTGCAAAATAAAATAACAAAACACAGAGACATTATTTAACGTGGTTCACCCAATTTGGGCTACATCCACCAAGAATCACTTGCTCATATTTTATTACAAGTCACCGCTCTCTTAATACAATACCCATATCTGTTTGGAGCTATGCTCAACAAAATCTATAGAATTCACACCTGAATTCAAAACACATCTGCAATGTTACATTATACTACCATATGCATAAAACCATATAAGTAGACAACTGCTTAAGCAGTTTTACAAAACCACGGGTATCAAAACCATGGGCAAAAACTGTCCCATAAACCTATGGGTCAAAATCCCACCCATATGAGAAAATCACCCCGGTGAGACAACTTTAGAAAGTGTACAATACTCTTAGTGTATAGTCTTCAACACTTTCACACATGAAAACATGCTCCAAAACCTAACAAAGACCTAATCTGTAGTATGTGAAGACAATAACCAATGTATAGAGAGTGATTAAATCAAACAAGTAGATGGAGAGTGAACGTAAGACTAAGTTGTGCATTTCTCTGTTGTCAATCAGGCATTCATAGCCCCGAAGGAGATGCATCTGATTCTTGTCACAACATTTCTCTACTGCCAACCATGCATCCTTAGCCTCGATAGAGATGCTAGAAACACCTCTAGAGAGATTCTTGAGGTGGATTTTATTCGATATTTTTAATTTTGATATGATTTTAACTTTTTGATATTTTGAATTTTTTCATAAAGAGGTTCCACTCTCTTGAGAATTATCAAGGGGTTAAGAATCACTAGCAACTTGATTTGAGATGGAAATGAGTGTGGAGATGACATTTTCTAGAGTGTCCAAAGACATGCCCAAGGGTCTTCACCACAAGTTGATTAAGTGTATTAAAGTGTGTGGATCTCTAGGAGGACAATTGTGCTTAATGCTGGAGGTCATAATACACCAAGGTCACACAGTTGAAGTAGTTATTATTAACTCACAACATGTACAAGAAAGTTGATCAAGTGTTCAAATGAATGAATTTAAGAGGATATGAATGGATGTGATGATAAGAATGGATTAGATGCAAAGGGATGTAGATGTTGGATGGAAGGAGGATGGGTGGGAAGGAAAGAACATCCGTGCACAGACAACAAATTATGTACTCAATCCATTTTTAGGTGTTTGGTATTTGTAATGGGATTAAATGATTTGTGATTGGGTTGAGTGGTTGGCATGGTAAGATCAATAGGAGGAGTGGTAGGAATGGGTTGTGATGGAGTAGTGGGAGGAACGTTGTTAGTGTTAGGTTTTTTACCCTAAGCCTAAACGACCTAGATTTTGATGAAGAGAGATGGGTTCATGAATTCCTTGTTCATGGATGCCTAATTCTTTTCCTCGATGTTTCATATTAGTGAACATATTTTTGGCTACAAGGTATGGATTGGATGGCGAAGATGATGTTATGTGGTCATCATGAGACTAGGGGCTTGTAATTTTTTCATCTATTAAGAGGCTGGAATTAACAAAGGATGGGAGGTGAAATGTGTTTTAGATTTTGGTTAGTGAGGGATGTTTGGATATACAATGAGATTTCGATGGCTGTCGATGTTTGGATGTCGAGTGTGATTTGGATGGTGGATGATGATTGGGGATAGAATTAGGATGGAAAGTTGGTGGATAAAGAGGTACAATGACAATATGTCCTTGATTAATGAGGTTTTAGACATAAGACCTAAATTACATGTAACGATTGGTCAAATGTCCATGAGTGTGATGAAAGTCACTGATGAGTCCATAAAATGACTCATCATAACATATATATAGCTATAAAATTTACTCCAAAAACACTAATCAATGCACATGAATGTTCTAAATAGTTATATCTAAAGTAGAAAGTAATGCATTTCCCCTTATTCTATCTTAGGAAAACTAATGACCAATGAAACTCCCACTAAGTACTTTATTGAGTAATTTGGTGACATATGTAGGATGATGAGGTGTATTCTCTACCATTTTAAACAATTACAGTCAAAGGAGACCAAGTCTACAACCACTACATTATGTTGAAGACTGAACCATAACAATCTACAAACTAGGACCCTTTTTTCCAGCAAAATTATGGGGCGTTATGGGACTTTTATGAATTTCTAATTAGTTTCCTATAGTTTTGACATATGTTGAAACTGGTAGTGTCTTTAAGACACCTTATCATGATTGTTTCTTAGTTTTTTTGGTATTGCAATAGATAATAAATAGAAGTTATTTTCAGTTGATCTCTGAAGTATGTAATAGACTCGTAATTTATCAATAAAATACATGATATTTTGAGGATACGTTTGTGTTAAGAGTTTCAATCCCGAAGTAGAGCAAAGGCCCACTTGATTGAGGATATTTGAGGACTAATACTTCATGCGAAATATTTACATTTACTAAGTTCCAATTTTAATATCTTAACTTGGTGATTATCTAAATACAATCATATATCTCTTTATTTCAATGAATTTCCTTTACTTGTCATTTCCTTTGAACAAGCCTTTCATTTCAGCAAAGCATTTCCTTTAACAAGCATTTCATTTAGTAAATTTGTTTCAATAGCATAGATGCATTTGATATACTTTGTTTTCTAGTTGATAGTTTAAAAGCTTTTGATATTCAGTAGTTTAGAGATTTACTCGCTTTCAATAGTTAAGTAATATAGAACAAGAAAATTGATACCAAAAAAAACCCCCCAAAGAGAGAACCATCTTAGTGACTGAGTTGCATATCATCTTCTCTGCATACAACCTTGAACACAACCTTGGTCTAAAATGACATCAACACTTGAATAGGTTGATTAAATGATTTGAAGTTACAACAACCCATCATTTTTGGTGCCATTGTTAGGGACTACCATAAGCAAAACACACCATTTTATTCACATTTTATGATATGGGTGTTATTGAAGTTGGGCTATGCAACCAGTAGAGATCCTAAACCTTGCCTTAAAGATAAATATTGATGCACATGACAAGGGATGCTAAAGGGAGATATATACCTCACAACATTCAAAGAATATCCCCAATAGGAGAACATCTAGTAAACACTGATAATACTACTCCTGAGAGTGACACTGAACAATATGTATCAACTTGTCCAGGACCTGAATAACTTGCAGAAATGGGAGATAAGGGAAACAATGGAAACAATGACGATAGACCCTTGGGTAGAACCTTTACCTACATTATTGTCTTCAATGATGAAGAGGAAGAACCTATGAAAACATTTCCCCATCCATTATGTGTATCTTTCGAGGAATGCCCATAGAAGATCTAGACCAATTCTTGTTTGAATTCAAAGTCATATGTCAAACATATGACTACAAAATAGATAACCAAAAACTCAAGCTCTTTTCTTCCACCCTCAAGGACTCTGTCATGAGGTGGTTTATGGGATTGGTCCATGAATCCTTTATTTTACGGGAACAAATGGAGACTACCTTTTTGGACATGTACCAAGACTACTACAGGGGAAGAGATAGGAGGGAAGAATTCTTTTAGATGAGACAAAAGGAAGATGAAAATATTGAAGATTACTTGGACATATTTCTTTTTCTCCATAAAAGAAGTGGTTATGGGTTGAATGCAAAAATAAGCAAGAGAATTTTCCTTAAAGGACTTGATGATGAAGCCAAGGAATCCTTCCATCTCATGGGAGGAGGTAATGTAAACAAAATCTCCCTGGAACAAATAGCTGAGTTATGTAGGAGCTACTCTAGAACAAGGGGATGCATTAGAAGAAAGAAAACATCAAAACATGCCTTTGGTACCTTAAAACTTCTTGAGGACCTGGCCAATATGAAAACAAACATTTTGACATAGTTAACTTTAACCATGAATGGGATGAAAGTAAGGACAACACTATAAAAAAACCTTTAGACATGTATTGTCCAGATGCAAGAAAAAACATCCTTTAAAAGAGTGTCCTCTAGATATCACATAAATGTGCTTGATTTTTGATGTCCCTGATCTTGACACTAACCATTGTACTCTCCTACCTTAGCTGAGAGACATATTAAACACTATGACTCAAACAAATGGAGAAGTAAAATTTATTCAAAGATCAAATAATTGGTTTGCTTATGCCTCTAGACCTACTCAGATGTTGTGGATGATGCCATGGCCCAATCATATCCCTCCAATAACTTAGGGACAACCTGATTGGACACCACCAAACTGGATGGCCTACCCAAATTCACAACCATGGATGCCTCCATATAATCAGCAAGGCTAGACACCATCAGCCAATGCACATCCATGGCCAAACCAACAATGGTCACCCCAACATAACTATAATTAACCAAGGAGGTTTACACAATAACAAGCTTTAATGTCATTGCCATAGTAAAATCACTAGCAGGGGCAAGCAACACAAACTCAACTTCCAACCCAACCTGTCTCAAAACCCAAAAATCAATAAATAACTTTAATTAGTGAAGCAGGATAGGGTGAGACAATGCAAGTTAATGCCATTAATAACTTACAACTAAGATATGGAAAAATAATGAACAATCCTGTAATAGTTATTATCGAGGTACCTAAGGAAAGGGAGAGAACCGAACATGTTCCACAAATACAAGAAACTAGGGATGACTGGGAGAAAGACAAGAATGTGCATGTAACTCCTTTCCTAGAGAGATTAAAAGAAATGCAAAATGGGGAAGAGACGACAATGGTTTAGGAGCTAAAAAAGTTAAATATAGAGGTCTCACTCTTAAGAGAAATAAGGGACATTCCTGAATTAAACCAAACCATTAGGAAAAATTGCATAAATACATCAGGAAGGAAGAAGATATACCCAAAAACTGTCGAAGTAGAAGGAAATCTAGTTGACCTTGTAGCTAGAAAGCTTCTTTCACCAAAATATTGGGACCCTGAGAGTCCAGTCATTGCTATTTTCATAAATGATCACTTAATATCTAAAATTTTGGTGGATCTTGGTGTTTCCATCAATGTCATAACAAAATATACATTTAATTTATTGTCTTTGACAGGATTATTGCCAACCAGTACTATCTTCCAATTGGCAAATCTATTTATTGTTGTACCAAAAGGAATAAATGAGGACATAGTGGTTACGACTAAATCCTAGGAGTATCCAATAGATTTTATGGTCTTACAACGTAAGACTCAAAAGATGGGATATCCAGTTATCTTAGGAAGACCCTGGCTAGCTATTGTTGCTGCATACATTAATTGTAGGTCAGGAAAAATGACTATTTCGAATGGGAAAAAAACAAAAAATATTTCTCTTTATCCTTTTGCTTAGCCATATGTGGATGTTTGTGAACGTGTGTGAGTGGATTTTTTAGATAATAACAATATGACTCCTTCTTATCTGGCCACCATCGCAGTAAAAAATCATACAAGAAAAATTACAAAGACATACCCAATGTTAGATAAAGAAGATATCACAGCTACAGAAACTGAAACTGTGGCTATGGAAACTGAAACAAAGGCTACAGAAATGACTACTTTGAATTTGGAAAAGATATTAGTGAGTAAAAATTCTATAGAAGGTTGTGAAGAGACCTATGATTACCATGAAGGCTAAAGATCAACTATTTTTTATTGTCCTTTAGACAATATTGCATCTTCTATGGGAAATATTTTGATAACATGGTTTTTTTTCACATGTTACATCCCCATGATTGTCCTTTAAACTCTCTAATTATTGAGACAAAACTGGCTATTTTGAAAGACACTAAACAAGAAACTGTTGAGATAGTCAAAGAATTGACTATTGGTAATAACTTAAAAGACAATCAGGAGATTAGGGTCATAGACATCCTGAGAAATCAATCCAAATCTTTTACTTGGGATTATACTGACATGAAAGGGATTCATCGAAACATCTGCACTTGTCACATTTATACTAAGCATTTCAGACCAGTCAGACAACCATAAAGAAGGATCAACCTGACACTAAGAGACATTGTCAAAGATGAAATAGAAAAACTATTTATGGTAGGATTTATCTATCAAATATCTGATAGTCAGTGGGTATCACCTCTTGTTATAGTTCCCAAGAAAAATGGTAAGTGGAGAATATGTATAGATTATAGGGATCTTAATAAAGCCACCAAGAAAGATTACTTTCCCATGCCCTTTCTAGATCATAAACTGGACAATCTAGAAGGTAAGAAATATTTCTCCTTCTTAGATGGGTTTAGTGGATACAACCAAATTAGTATAGCACTTGTTGATCAAGATAAGACCACTTTCACTTGTCCTTGGGGTACATTTGCATACAAATTTTTACCATTTGGAATTTGTAATGCACCTGCCACCTTTTAGAGAGTAGTTTTAGTTATTTTTGCAGACCTTACCAATGATTGTGTTGAAGTTTACATGGATGAATTTATTGTCCATGGTTCTACCTTTAAGAAGTCTTTGAGCAATCTTGAAAAAGTGTTAGCAAGATGTTAGGAACACCAAATCTCCTTAAGTCATGAAAAATGTTTGATGATGGTTGATTAAGGGGTTGTTTTGGGTCATCATATCTCTGCTAGGGGTATCCAAGTTGATCCTACAAAGATAGAATTCATTACCAAGTTTCCTACACCAACAAATCAAAAAGACATCAAAAGTTTCCTTAGACATGCATGTTATTAAAAACGGTTCATAAAAGATTTTAGTAAGATTGTTGCACCAATGTTATCTCTATTGATAAAATACTATGTTTTTAAATGGACTCCTCAATGTCAACAAGATTTTGAAGTTATAAAGGAGAAATTGATCACTGCCCCAGTCTTGAGAGGACCCAATTGGGGCCAACCTTTTCATATTCACATTGATGCTTCCAACAATGCAATGGGATTTGTTCTTTGATAGAAAGATGAGAAAGAACAAATGTATGCCATCTATGTCATCAACAAAAACTTGACCCCTACAGAGAGAAACTACACCACTACAGAAAAGGAATTTCAAATTCAAACACTACATTCCTGGTTATAATATTTTTGTGTATACAGACCATTCAACCATAAGATACTTAATGAAAAAACTAGTAGTAAGGGCAGAAATATCAGGTGGTTGCTTATTTTGCAAGATTTTAACTTGACAATTATTGATAAGCCTAGAAAGGCTAATGTTGTTGTTTTTCTTTCAACATTGAATATTTCAGGAGAAGGTGAGGCAATTCAAGATCAATTCCCAAATGAGCACTTGTTTGCAATATCAACACGTCCTACATGGTTTTCTAACCTTGCCAATTATATAACTACAGGGAAGTTTCTAAATTATTTCACTAGTAAAGAAAAAAAAGATTAGTCAGAAACGTAGTGATACATATAAGTGGTACAATGAAATTTTATTTAAATGTTGTCCTAACACTATTCTTCGAAGGTGTGTTCGAGAAGATGAGGTGTATGACATACTAAGAGCATGTCATGATGAACCTAGAGGAGGGTACTACTCAATAAAGGGGATAATTCATAAGGTCCTTGGAGATGGGTACTACTGACCCTCTCTCCACAAAGTTGTCAAGAAATATGTATGGCAATGTGATGCATGTCTAAGAATGGGGAAGCCTACTATTTCTTTTGAAATGCCCCTCAATCCTCAACTGTTCTTTGGACCATTTGAGAAATGGGGGATTGATTTTGTTGGAGCTATAGATCCCCCATCTTATGGAAAAGAGTACCTACTGGTGTGCACTGACTATGTTAACAAGTGGACCAAGGTTCAAACATTGACGTATGTTAATGAAGAAGTTGTAGCTGACTTTCTTTACCACAAGATCATGCTAAGGTTTGGAGCTCCCAGAGACATAGTATCTGATCAAGGACCTCAGTTTGTGTCCAACATTATTGAATCATTTTTGAAAATTTACCAGATCAAGCATAGGAAATAATCACCATACCACCCCTAATCCAATGGGTAGATGGAAGTCACCAATAGAGAACTGGAAAACATCTTGACTAAAGTTTTAAATTTAGATAGAAAGAATTGTGTGCCAAGACAACTTGAAGTAGTCTAGGCATACAACACAACTTGGAAAACCACCACTAGTTTCTCCCCATATGGACTAGTATATGGAAAGAAGTCATTTCTCCCAATGGAATTTGAATTGTAGACCTTGTGAATGACATTTTAGATAAGAATTGACTTGGATGAAGATCAACAAGATAGGGTGATGTAATTGAATGAACTAGATGAGATGCAGATGGAAGCACAACAACAAGCTGAGATCCTTCAACATTAGAGGAAGTTCTGACATGATTGTCATATCAAGACCAAAAGATTCAGAGAATGAGACTGGACCCTACTGTTTGACTCAAAATACTAGCACTTCAAAGGAAAAATGAGGACAAGATGGTTAGGACCCTACCAAATTGAAAATATATATGATAATGGATCTGTGAGATTATTTCTAGTTGATGGTGATAGGCAAACTTTGTTAGTGTAGACACCTAAATTCCACTTTTGCAATCTTATTGCCAAAATGCACACAAATCACTCTTATTCTTGCCAATTCTATTATAATTAGTGATTTCCACTAATTAACAAACGTTTCTGAGCAATTTGACCAATTAACAATGCTTTGTTGATTGGCTAACCCCTTTCGTATTCAGGATGCCACTTTACGACGAATCGTAAGTCAAAATCCTCTTCAAAACAAACAATTAGCAATTATTAGCTAATTAAGCCTATTTTGCCCTTGTTTTGGTCAATATACCCTACTATTGGCTCAAACCCCTCTTCCAACCACTCAAAATCACCCCATTTCCCTCCACAACATATCAACAAGCTTCAAAAGCTTATCCTAGCCTCCTAGTTGACCCTAAGTGGTTAGTCAAGGAACCACACATCTTAATCACTTGTTAATTCATTAATTGTGATTAGCAAAGCTTAATCATGATTATAAATTCTAATATAATTTGGGCTTTTAGTCCCACATGCACCAAAATACTAGTTTTCCTCAAAGTGAAAATTATAAAAAGAACTCACCTCATATCTTTAAAATTTACACCACACTTTGATTTGCATCTGTAGATGAAAAATCAAGTAAGCATGCAAAAAAAAAAAAATGAAACCAATTCAAATTCAACATGCAAACTCAACAAATCAACTACCTCAAATCAAGAAAATATGAAATGAAGAGGAACAATACCTACAGTTACCATCTAGCATGCAATTCTCGTTCCTTGATGGTTGGATGTGCTTGAGGATGATTGATTGCTTCAGATTTTTGATGTGGATGCACTTGGACAACACCTCCCCTTGGATTTTTTATTCTTGGAAGCTTGGATGATTGCTTGGAGATTGCTTGATTGATGAAGATTGGTTGAGGATGAATGATTGATGATCAAAAGATGAAGTAGCAAGATGATGGCCTCCCTAAAGAACTTGCTCCCATGGAGGATGAGAGTGAAAATTTATAGTTTTTGAGTGGAAAAATGGAGGGTGAGGATCAATCCATGTTGGATTGAATTCGATAGTTGGAATTACATGAGAGGATTGGAGGATTCTAGAATGGAAAATTCTAGATTTTGTGATGGATTTCCATTGAATTAAAAATTCAATGGAATAATGTAGAAGATTTGAATATTTAAAAATGAGAGGGAAAGATGGAGAAGCTTCTAGATTTAGAGGTGAGGATGTGCACATGATTAGGATTAGATTAGGTTGATTAATGATGATTAGGGATGTGATTTGATGGAAAGGCTAGGTGTAGGGATGTGTAGGGTAGGTGGTAGGTGAGATGTAGGAATATTAAATTCCTATAAATGTTAATGAAGGATTTAAATAGGATAATATGATATAATAACGAGTTAATGAGATTAATGATAAAATGGGATATTAGATGAATTAAAAGGATTAATGACAAATGATAAATGATGGTAAAATGAATTAATAATAATAATTAATCTTATGATTAATTATTATATTGTTGATGTATGAATAATAATGATGAATTAAAATGGATTAAAATAGATTAAAATGGATTGGTAGCGGATAAAGCTAAAATGTGGGTCATGATTAATGTTAATTAGTCATGTAGATATTTTGTATGTCTATATTTTTTCCCTCTTCGAAGTGTTATTGCAGAGCAACGATCGTTCAAAGAATAAGTAGAGGATGATAAGATGGTAATACGATGCCCCCTCGAGTGGGTTAGTAGGGAGGAACGAGGTGGGTAGCCACTCAAAAAGAGAAAGACCCAAGGTAGTAGATGAGCGGATTAAATATGAGAAGATTAGATGATTAGATGATTAGAAGATACTGGATTTTGGATTAGAGGATGCCCCAGTCAATGATGTATGAAAAGGATGGATATTTAGGATTTTGTATTAAAGGATGTTGGATTTGATGATTTTATATTTTGATGATGTTGGATTTGATAATGTTAGGTTTTTATGATGTTGGATTTCAATGATGCAAGTCAAGGGGTTGATGTTTTACATGAATGATGCCCCAATGAAGGGGTGGAGTTGTTTGGATGTTTGGATATTGAAGGTTTCTTGTTTTTTGGATGTTTGGATATTGGATGTTACTGGATTTTGGATTTTTGGATCATAGGATTTTGTATTGTTGGATGCCCTAGGCATGAGGGGTAGGATTAAATAGGATCTTGGATTGATGATGTTGTTAATGTTGGATGTTGGATTTTGATGATTTGGATTTTTGGATGCCCCAGTCAAGGGGTAAGGATTTTGATTTGGGATGTAAGATGTTGGATTTTTGATTATTTGTATTTGGGATGCCCTAGTCAAGGGGAGAGGATTTTTCTTTTGGATGTTGGATGTTGGATGTGAAGATGTTTGGATGATAGGATTGGATAGGATTGATTGAAAATATTGGAAATATTGATTAGATGAATAAGATTCGATGATTGTATTTTAGATTATTGATGAAGGGTTGGTTGGATAAGGTGATGATGATTAGGCTAAGTGATGATGTTATTGTAAAGTGCCCACAATTAGCATCATTAGAAAATTATTTAAGATGTGGGATAGAGTAAGATGCACCAATGGTATAAAGACCACGATGTTTGATTGCTAGATGCCTATGTCCTCATATCATTGGACCAAAAAGTGACCTCATATCATCGGCTATGAAAAATAAAAAGAAAGAAAAGAGGCCTCATATCATCGGCTGAGTGCTAAAAGAAAAGAAAAAGTGGCCTTATATCATCGGCCAAGTGCTAAAAGAAAAAGAAAAAGTGGCCTCATATCATCGACCAAGTGATAAAAGAAAAGAAAAAGTGGCCTCATATCATCGACCAAGGGCTAAAAGAAAAGAAAAAGTGGCCTCATATCATCAACCAAGTGCTAAAATAAAAGAAAAATTGGCCTCATATCATCGGCAAAAATGTGATGCCAATGCATGAAAAAGATAAACAAGTGAGAAAACACACACAAATGCATGCAAAAGTGTTTTATATTTTATGTGCATTATTGATTTTTATGGATTTGTAAGATTTTATTTATTTATTTTATTTATTATTTATTTTTAAGATAGTTTAGATGCAGTAAGATGAAAATGTGATAAGGATGGGTGGGGTTGAAAGCAGGTGAATTTCTCCTTTAAGTCCCAAGGTTGATGTGGATAAGGATTAGGGATAAAGGGATGATTTGGGAGAAGATAAGGGGTGTGGGATAAAGGGATTGGTTTTGGATAGGATAAGGGATGTGGGATAAAGGGATGGTTTTGGATAGGATAAGGGATGTGGGATAAAGGGATGAGTTGGATAAGATAAAGGAAGTTTGATAAGATGAGGGATGTGATAAGGTAGGATGCGAGATGACTGGATAAGATAGGCCCCCAAGTAAAGGGTGGGATGATGGATGATAGTATAAGTTTTTGTTCCCCCAAGTGTAAGGAAGGATAAAAAGTAAAGGATGGTGCCTGTACATACCCAAAATTATAGGGTATCTGTACCGCCAGAATGATGTTACACATGTCCCTATGATGATAACAGGTCACCTCGCAAGGTGTTCGGGATCCAGAGAAGCTCATGAAGTATATGTTAGCATCCCAAATGCTTTATCCAAGTTCTTTGTGCTTTGTTTTATATCCCTCGCCCCCCTTTTTTAAACAGCATTTTGAACATCAGTGATGAAACCGCCACCCTGTCAGGGTGGCGGTCTTGTGACTACGCCGCCCTGTTAGGGCGGCAGTCCTGTAAACCGCCGCTCTGCTCAGGGCGGCGGGTCCTTCATGCATTTTCCAGCATGTTCCTTTGATCATGAATTACATAATTTTTTAACATTTACCAGCTTTTCTCAACCACCTTAGCTCATATTAATGTTTTAGGTTCCCTAGAATAGCGTTTCTTCATTGTTTAATGGTAAAAGAGTTCTAATTAGGGATTACCTTTAGGTGAATGTAAGATCTATTAAATAGCCAGCTTGTTTTTAAGCAAATGGCCCCTCAACTTCTCATTTTCCATTGTTTAGTTCTCTCAGTTTATTTCTTAGAACTCATTTTTTTTTCATGTTTGCATTCATACTAGTTTTTCCTTTACTATTAGAAGCCATTTGATCCTCTTGTCTTTAGTCTTCTTCATTGTTATTCATAAAAACTAGTTTAGGAGAATAGTAGTGTCATTTGTAGATTGAATCCATTAGAGTTGTAGATTGTGTTCTTTATAAAAGGTAGATTCCAGAATCTCTCAGTACACTTGTGTTGTATTCCCGCAATAAATCCCTGCAAGGAATTACATACGCCAAGCTCTGTCTCTTGTGTTATCCCTCTCCTACTCGCATTGTATTCGGTCTATATCCAAAGCTGTGATTGTTCAAATACCTTCTTCTGTTGATGCTAGCATATACACGCTCTTCTAGATTCACGTGAACACGAAGGAATGAGAGAGAATCATTTTGAGGGGGACAAAAGTCAATACACTACTGGATTCGCCACTATTATGCAAATTCTAGGTTTTATCTATCAAAGTTCTAGTTAAAACATATCAAATAGAGTAGTGGAATTATTTCATTTCAGTTAAATTTCATTTTCGATATTATCGGCCAGGAAGCTGTGGGGAATGATAGTTTCTTAGAAACCATTATTCAAGTTCCTCACTTCTGAGGTAGGATCAAGAATATTTTAATTAATTTTAATCAACTATTTAGTTATTTAGGATAAACTCATTCAATTAAGTTAATAAGCTATTTAGTTATTTAGGATAAATTCGCAATTGCACAGGCAAGTAGCTACACCGGGCTACCTTGCTTGTTTTAATTTTTTTATTAGATTAGTTGTCATTTTCTAAATATATTAGATTAGTTGACTCTTTCAATTCTTTTAGAAAATTCTATCAAAAATACAAAAAAATAGAGGAATATATATATATATGTTGTAGATATATCTTTCATAATTAGTTTATTTTGTTTCAGTTAGGTTTATATTGATCTTGTATGACAATCACGGGACCTAGGAGAGCCCAGGGAATACGTTTTTGAGCCAATCGTGCCTCAATCCAAATCTTGTTGCAACATTAGCTAACATAGACCAAAATCTCAGAATTCAGGTCTTCCAAACAACAAACAAACCTACAAGAAATCAGCACACAGCTAAGAGGATTAAACATAGAAGATGATAAAGCACACAATGTTCTGGTCAAATCAGCCAAATTATAGACTACCTTGATAGATATCCACATATGTTTTGGTCAAATCAGCCAAATTATAGACTGCCTTGATAGACATCCGTATGACTGTAGAAGGACCTGAAAGAGAGAAAACATTCAGTTGTGTTCCACTACTCCCACAACCAGATGCAGGAGACCTCCTTGTTGATATAGACACTAGCTTACGTATCCAAGTTTCCCAGAACATATGTTAGGTACTCCAAGAAAATCATGCAACTTCTAGTTCTAAACATAGAGGCTGAAAAGGCATACGATTATTGGATACTCAGAATCAGAAGGGATTGACTCTTCATATGACCATAGGAGGTCAACAACAACCATGAACTTATGGTTGTGATCCACAGGTCCCACAACCCAACGGGCCTACAAATAAATCAAATATTGACACCAGTTTGTGAACGCTGATGTTTAGGTCCTCTTCCACTTCCACTAGACATCATCACACAATTATCATTATTAAACATAGCAGCTAATCAAGCTAAAGATTTCTGGACCTAGACTAGAGAATCTGGAGTCCACTAGAGAATCGTCCATAGAAGATCCACTACACATTTAGCCATTCCATTTTCACGACCTTTTTTCAGGAGATATAGACGAAGCACCCACAAGTCCATCTTCCACGTATCCCACAACCCATAGATCAGATCACGGACAGAGCTCAATATTTGACTGGAGCCTTCGAGCAGCTATCCTCACCAAACGATTTATCACATCGATTCAGGTTAGGAGGTCCTTCTTTGCCTTAGATTCGTAGATCCCATTATTACGTGTTGAAGAGATAAAACTAACCTAACTAGTTTATCTACACCCCCACGTATATTCCATCCCCACTGGCTGTGTTCGGCACGACCATGGGAGGTCGGGTGTGAGGAAGAGTTACTTGTAAATTCCCATGCTCGCATGTCACTTTTCCATCGTACAGTTATCAATCTCTTCTTTGAACCCAACATGAACACGCAAATGTGGGGTTCATCCTATAAGGTCTACTTTCTAACTGGGCATGCACCATCCTTAAGATTTTCATCTTCATTTTCTCAAGTGATTCATTGCATGCCTTTAAGTTCATGATACCCTTGAGGTAAACAACTGTTTCACCTGATAATCCCTCAGTAACTCAATGATATTTTCCACATTATGATTCTAACCAATTAGTCTCCAATTGGTGACCTCCTTTGGCGTCAGCCTCTGAACAACTATATTCACCTTCTTTGTCTTCATGGGTTCATGATTACGTGTGTGTATCTTTCATCTGCACTATCGAAGACCTCGCGCAACACCCTTGTGAATGTTCAACATCCAGGTTCTCAGCTTCCTCATCATCCACGATGTAAACCATCTTTCCTAGTCTCTTATCTCACCTTCGGTTGCGTTCAAGTAGTTATGAAGGGCCATTTCTATCCCCCCCAAATATTTCGGAATACGAAGCATATGGACTCTATCTCTCCAAATAATTCCTGAAGCATACTGTCTTCAATTCCTTTAGCACAATCATCACCCTCACTCTCAGCATGGGTTGACAACTATTCAACTAACCAATTTTCAATACAAACTCCGCCTTGAATGGACTAGGTTTAGTTCGAGAAGTCCCAGTCATAGAGGAGTTGGAACATTCCTCACTCAGTCAAATTCTTCCAATTCCCAGTCTCTCGATGTATTTTTGCATATACATACCAGACATGTGCGCATCACTTGTAGAGTAGAGTTCATTTCCTCAAGTGTTGCTTAGAGTGAAGGTTAGTAGATGCAGTTAGATCCATATCCCCATTTTTAGATGACAAGTTACTCTGACACTTCTGAATGCTAGGATGTTGAACAATTTGATCACCATTATAATATGTACCCACTGCTATAGGTAGGTTTGCTCCTTAAAAACCTGAGGTAGATAGTTCCAATTCCAAACTCCTCCCATTCTATAAGATCCATCTCTGTAGGACTTATGCCACTAGCGTGTTGTTGTCCCGCACAAGGTATACACTACAATCAGTATCATCTTCTCTTAATTTTATATTGTCTATACTATGCTTCCAATGGCTATTCAACATACCGCCACTAAGGCAAAATATTCATGTCTTCACCTATATACGAAGGTACATGACGCTACCTATCCAGTTGAGAAGGTTAGAATGAATTTAGATTCTTGTGCACAACCGCACTTCTTCCCTCGTGCCCTACTATTTCATATGTTCATGCATGAGCAAGAATTATCACAAGCAATACTTGTAGTCATCACTAATAGAATGTAGACCTCGTCACAGGAACAGGAATGTTAGGGCATGCCTCCTCGGTATTTGATAGCTCAATTGCCACCTTTGAACCACGTTTTGAATAACGAGTACATATATCTATGTTGAGAATCCTGATCACCTAGAGGCTCAACATATGGCTGTAGCACAAAACAACCCATGTCCAAAGGGTATCACAACCCTTTCCTCCATTGTTCTTCAACATGTATTCGGTATCACCACTTATTGAGATATGTTCTCTTCTCCCAGCATTATTCAGCATCAACACCACAGGGCATTTCCAAGCAAGCCCCTGCAAATACTATTTGCTTCTGCCATAGTGTTTAACAACCATCAAAATCCCCAGTGAACTCGGCCCCCTTGGCAATTGTTATCAGATGCATTCTTAAAAACTCCTTATGGGATAGGGACTTATAGTCCTGGTTTTCCATGAAAGAACACTTTAGACTTGATGGCTGTAATGAAGCGTCATGCTTCCAAGATTTTGTACCCATGCATCTAATGTAAGAACAAAGGGGACTTTCACACCTGTATGCAATCAATATGTTGCTCAATAGCCATCCCATGCCACAACAACATTAAGAGTAACTGCTTCCTTGTCATAATGAACTTAACGTGAAACTAAAACTAATATCCCCAAAACTTTAGAGGGTACTGTTGTTGCAATTCAGCAGCATCCACCTTCGATCTTGATCCCATTTACTAGTACGGGTATTCATACTAGCCCCCTGAATATGTCAGATTACACATTGCATATGGCAGATCCTTTCCCCAAGTCTTGAAGCATACTACAATCAAACTAAATGAGGCAAGGAATCACTCTCAGTCTTAGCATGGCTGGTGACAACTCAGTTCAACTGGTCTGACTTATCACTTACGAACTTTGCCTCAAAGGTCTAGATTCCTAAACCCTACCCTTCTTTCCAAAGGAGACAGAGATAGATCAGCTGCACTCAAAAGCTAACAACTAGATGCCTAATCAGGTGATGCAACCAACATTATGCTCACTGGAGAATCTGGTTTATCTTCTTGCAGTGTTGACACAGTCCATAAAAATAGTAACAAAGAACCTCATGCATCAAAATGATAATTGTATATGAATGATCATAAATTAACCAAACAACACAGGCAGAGGAGTGAACAATGCTCTCAATCACATGTAGGCACCTATTGTTAGGTTTGCAATCATCAACCTAAGGTCTTGCATTACAACACCAAAGAGGCAAAATAAAGTCCTGTAGATCTTAGAAAAGCCCTCGGTGATACTTGGCAGGGCACCAAAATCAATTCCAAGGTGAGAAAGGGTGCCATATGCCTATACACACCAAAAAATGTTCAACAAACTTTGCCACTAATGAGCCAAATATTGTGCTTCTTCACCAGTGCAATGGTCATCTCAGCCTTCGTTGAGAGAGGAAACGAGGGTTGGAACGTGCACAAGGGATTCAACCATTGACCATAATGCATACAAGAAACAACATGGGCAATCCTTACAGACCCATCCCCTGACATTTAGAGCCATGCTCACAGGGAGAGAATGCGAGCCATTCTTCATTAAAAATGGTGGTTGAAACGTCATTTCTGTCCATGACCACGTGCCAGAGGCGTTTTTTAATTTTCTCTCTCCAAACTCCATCAAAGTGCAAAACATGACCCTGGATTCCTGTATATAATTCACCAGCTTTCCATTGACTATAAAGAACGTGATTCCAAAACGGAGCTCACAGGATCGAAAGATATGTTCCATTCATCCCGGTGTTTTCTCAAAACAAGGCCAAATCGGGTATGCCCGGGCAAAAATTCGAATTTATGCACCTTTCTGGTCATATGGAACAATTTTCCAAAATATTCCCCGCGCCACCACCACTCTAGGTGCCAAGCACCATCTCATTGGTCGGGCCTTTCGATAGGGAAAATTATTCCAAAAATACTTTGCAAGAACCTTTAGACTTCACTATACATGGAGTTAGGATCATGCTGAGAAAGAGCTCTATCCTGATGGTACCCATTTCCAGAAGGTTTTGAGTGACCTGAAAGCACATATTTTGTGCCTGAGGCACACAGCCATTCGAGAATTGCTCCCTTGGGATGGAGTTGTTGCTAAAATATTGCCCCAAAACTTTAGACAGGTATCACCCTCGATTGGTATTACAGAATACCTGAAGCCTCAATACATTCATTTAAACAACTCGTTTCAGAGTTCATCAAAGCGTTTCGACATGAACAAATTGTTGAGAACATGAATCAGGGAATTCTTACATATTAAACAAGAACACAATGAATTTTTTGCTCATTTCATCCAAAGATGGCATACAGTCCTCTATTCTTCAACAAGCACTCCAAACATGGATCAGATGGAACTATGTGATTTATTCCTTCATTCTCTCAGTAGAGAGATAAAGGAAGAAGTCCAGAAGTTCCCACTAAGAACTTATGATGAAGTGCTCGAGAGCAGCTCTCTGAATAGATCAAGTTGTAATAGATAGTGGTCGCAATACATATGGAACAAATGGGAGGTTAATCATCCCCAACCAAA
The DNA here is from genome assembly GCA_019776745.2 of Taxus chinensis. Classification (NCBI taxonomy): domain Eukaryota; kingdom Viridiplantae; phylum Streptophyta; class Pinopsida; order Cupressales; family Taxaceae; genus Taxus; species Taxus chinensis. The sequence continues at coordinate 666,047,451 of CM034146.1, forward strand.
ACACTACGACTTATCCTACTACCACAAACGCCAATCAAGGACCTAAAATCCTTAACAAAAACCGCGGAGTGACAACAGATGGAGTGACTGACCAAACTAAAAGAGAAAATGTTGTAAATGTTCCACCACCAGTTAACAATCAACGAAACAACAATTTTACCCCAACAATCAATGCGGTGGATTTTAATCATCCCCAATGACAACAACAACAACAACAACAACGGTAGATCCAGACACAGGGTCCAAGTCAAAACTCAACTAGATATCAAAACCAAAACCAAAGGCAACAAACGCAAAACTTTAATCCTCATAGTCAACAGTTTAATCAGAGTTTTGGACCACAACACGTGCCAAACCAACAACCTAGGAGTTATAATCCCAACTCGTATTGTGGTTTCCACAAAATTTGAGGCCATGACACTAGGACTTGCGCGATTACAATAAGTTCATGCAACGTTTGCCACAAGAACAAAGAAAACTCTTCATAGATATGTTCTTAACAGATTCTATGACACCTATGCCAAATACTTTCACAGGGGCAGTTTCCCCTCAAAACGCACCTCTTAAGATCTTCAATGATCCACTTCCAAATCACAATAACAATAATAAATTAAATCCAAATGGGATGAACAAAGGTGTAATGATAGGAAATAACGATCATGAAGCCTCAACTTCACTAAATCCACCTGTCGCACCACAATTAGGAAATCAACCACGAACCAAGATAGTTGGTCTAGTGGAGTTAGATACTGAGCTGCACGTAGAAGCCATAACAAGAGCACGAGAATATTCTTCTCAACCAAATCCAATCTATCCACTAGAGCCAGATAACATTCAACAAACATTGGTAAAACCCGTGGGTGCTTATGATTTAATTAATGACTTAACAAAGACCTTCTCTCACATCTCCTTTTTGGACTTGTTGAAAAACTCTCCTGCCCCATAGGGCTGCTCTTTTAGAAGCACTAGGTCTAGGTCATTTAATTAACATCACTCCACCTCCCAAAAACACAAGTAAACCATATAGACTTCGATATCCACCCTCCAGGGCAGCCAGATAGGGATACCAAGTTTATATTCGACATAAACAAAATGCCAACGGATGCTGAAATTACACGTAGAGGCGATCCGGCCTTGCATTTACAGGTGTGGGTTTATAATAATTATGTTAAATGTGCAATGGTTGACAATGGGGCAGCAGTTAACATTGTCCCCTTCTCTTTCCTTCAAAAGCTAGGATATGGAGAAACAAACTGTTCCACAACAAGAAATACGCTAAGAGGTTATGATAGCCTTAAAAGCTACTTCAATTGGGACTATAATATTACCAGTCACCTTAGGACCCAAGACAATCCTCACCTGAGTTTTATATCATAGATCGGGAAACCAACTATAATATGATCCTCGGTCGACCATGGATACATCGCATGAAAGCAATCCCTTCTACGTTATTCCAGGAAATAAGATTCTTACACCTAGGAAAGATATTCGTAGCAAAAGGTGACCCAAAACCATTTGACATACACCTAGCAGACCTGAAGAAAAGACCAGGCATTCACTCTGAGTTTGAACTCCCAACAAACCAACTTAACAAACCAATCGACTCAAAACCGGAAGAAAAATTAATACCTATAACAGAACTAGAAATTACGAACCTAGTCAAGGGCATCCCATCCCTCAAGGATGAAGCTAAGGTTGTAGAAACAGTTTCATTAGGAACTACTACAAAAAATTATTGAATTATTGGAACAAGATCTACCAATTTTCCTACCATTTGATTCCACAGGTATGGGATGTACCCTAGGAGTTGGTTCTCTTCCAGCAGAGGAACTTTGCATGGTAGAAGTAACCGAAACAGAAGAAACAAATGCAAAGAATGTCCCAACATCCATTTTTCCTAGTAAATATTGGACTCTCCACTTTGATGGAGCTAGATGTCATGTTTATGGAGTCTAGGGTAGGTGTGATCTTCACTTCCCCTAAGGGAAAGATCCTACCTTTTACTTTTAAGTTAAACTTTGAATGTACAAACAATGGCATGCTGAGTACGAAGCCCTCCTCCTTGGCCTCATCATAGCTAAAAGGATCGGTGTTAATAACATCAGAGTGTTAGGAGACTCGCAATTAGTTGCAAACCAAGTCTCTGAAGTATATGAGACTAGAGCTGAGCACTTACAGCTCTATAAAACAGTGGTATTAGATCTAAGCAAAGGATTCAACTTCATATCCATTGAGGCAATCCCATGAGAACAGAACCTTCTCGTAGATTCAATAGCAACCTCAGCTTCACGTTTTACCCCAAGTAATGAGTTGGAAGATACAAGTTTCAGGGTATCACTTCGTACTGAACCATTGGTGAAGAAAATGTCAACGAACCCTCTTCTAACACATACAACTGAGAATGAATCTTCTATCTTACATCATGTTGATAGTGATAAAGTCACTCTCGAATATCTAAACACCTATGCAGAGCTACACCTTTCTCACCGTATAGTTGATCTTTCCCTAATACCACACTCCTCTTCCTACTTTGGAAATCCCATGGTAGAGTCTCCTCCACAGAAGGATCTCGATATCTATGAGATAGAAAATGGAGAAAGCTTGGAACTACCTCCAGCCCCACCTGAATTTGAAGAAGGTAACGCTTCTTTGATAGAAGAAACCATTGACATAAACATTGGAACGGAGGAAGAACCAAGAATTTTGAAGTTGGGATCCTCGTTAACTCTGGAAGAAATAGAAATACACACCCAAATCCTCAAAAAACATCAAAAGGATTTTGCATTTAATTATAAAGAAATGACGGGTATCACACCACAAGTTGTGGTACATAATCTCGTCACTAAACCAGATGCGAAGCCAATTAAACAGAAGTCAAGACCAATGAAGCCAAAAGTGGCTCTCATGGTAAAAGAGGAAGTAGTAAAACTTCTCCAAGTAGGATTCATCAAGCCCATTGACTATTCACAATGGGTGTCTAATATCGTTCCCGTCCTAAAAAAGAATGGGAAGATACACATTTGTATAGATTTTCAGGATATTAACAAAGCTTGTCCCAAGGATGATTTCCCATTACCATCCATTGACGTTATCGTTGATGCAACAACTGGATTTGAACTGTTGTCCCTCATGGATGGGTTCTCAGGGTACAATCAGATTAAAATATCTGAACAAGATCAAGCCAAAACCACATTTATAACTCCCTGGGGAACTTATTGTTATGTTGTCATGCCATTTGGTCTTAAGAACGTCGGCGCTACGTATCAGCGGGAAATGACTTATATATTCCATGATCTTATCCATAAAATTGTGGAATCATATGTGGATGACTTGTTGGCCAAGGCCAAGAAATGTTGTGATCATCTCAGAAGTGCTCCGTATCATCCTCTCATGACTAATTGAGTATGGTGTCACATTAAACCCAGAGAAGTGTGTGTTCGGTGTAACAGGAGGCAAACTTCTAGGATACATTATATCTTCATGAGGGATTGATGTTGATCCACCAAAATACGGGTTGTTCTTGAAATGATCCCACCTTCGGACGAGTCTGGAATCAGGTCATTTCTTGGGAAACTCGGTGCAATCCGAAGGTTCATCCCAGATTTAAGCTTTGCCATTCATCCAATCAACAATCTACTCAAGAAAGATTATAGCGTCGATTGGACTGAAGATTGCAATGAGGCCTTCGAAGTAGTTAAGCGCTTCTTGTTGTCACCACCCACGCTAATGCCTCCCAAGCCAGACCACCCTTTGATCCTATACTCACGAGCCACTCATGTCTCGCTGGCCTGCATGCTGGCTCAAGAAGACGATGACAAATGAGAAACGCACGATCTATTTCATTAGCCGAACATTGCTCGATTATGAAACACGTTACACACAGGCAGAGAGAGAATGCCTTGCCATAATTTTTGCAACAAAACGTTTGAGACATTACATGTTAAACCAGGAAACAAGGGTCATTGTAAAGACAAGACCATTTACGAACATTTCTCACACAAGGATCTTTATCTAAAAAGGTTGGCCATTTCATAACCCTAATGGGAGAATTTGAGTTAACATTCGTAAACCAAAAATCTGTTAAAGGACAAATCATTGCAGACTGGTTAGCTGACAATCCACTAGATGGAGGCGAGCTGGTAGATCTAGACTTTCCCGATGAATGTGTATACTTTGTCGAAACCAGACCCCCCATTTCTACATGTCCCTGGTATACTGATATCATCAATTTTATCATGGACCATACATACCCAGAAAGTGCCACGTCACAACAAAGAAGGTGGTTACACATTATTACCGCTAAATATGTTGTTTTAGACCAAGTACTCTATCGTAGAGCCTTCGACGACATGCTTCTAAGATGCGTCGACATAGAAGAATCCAAGAGGATTCTTCATGAATCCCACAGTGGGATATGTGGGGGCCACTTCGGTGGTCACGCCACCACTCGCAAAATACATCGGATGGGCTATTTTTGGCCCACTCTCGAACATGACGCAGTGGAATTTGTACGTAAGTGCCACAAATGCCAAGAATTCTCTCACGAGATTCACATGCCAGCACAATCCCTGCAACCAATAGCGACTCCGTGGCCCTTCTCCACGTGGGGTCTAGACTTGATAGGGAAATTCTCTCCCTCATCAACCGATGGCCATAATTTTATAATCACAGCCATGGAATATTTTACCAAATGGGTGGAGGCCATGCCTCTCACCACTGTACTAGGTTTGGTGATTGCCAAATTCATTTTGAACCAAATTATCTATAGGTATGGTGTCCCACAAGTCATTATCTCAGATAATGGCACGTCCTTTAAGAATGATGAGGTTCATGAGTTATGTAGCAAGTTCAAGATAAACCATCACATAGCCTCTCTTTACTACCCTCAAGCCAATGGGCAGGCTGAAGTGACAAACAAAACGTTGAAAGCTATTCTCCTCAAAACAGTCAAGGAGAACAAATGAGATTGGCATTTAAAACTATATCCGGCCTTGTGGGCCCACCGAACCTCAATAAGAACACCAACAGGAGAAACTCCTTTCTCACTGGTATTCGGAGTAGAAGCAGTTCTCCCACTTGAGGTTGAAATACCCAGTCTCCGCATCTCATTACAAGGGATTCTGGATGAAGAAGCTTACAGGGAGGCACGCCTCTCTCAACTAGAAATCCTTGACGAGGCCAGGTTAAACACCGAACAATGGCACAGAGCCTATGCTGACCGGATGTGCCGAGCAGTATAACAAAAAAGTCTATGAGCGAGAAATATATGAAGGAGATCTAGTTCTAAGACTAGATAGCCGGATCGATAAGAAAACCGGCGAAGGAAGAAAGTTCCAGCCCAAATGGTTGGGCCCATACCGAGTCATGAAGGACTACGGAAATGGTGCGTATCTCTTGTGCACACTAGAAGGTGAGGAATTTGGTGAAACTGTCAATTCCTTGCACCTTAAGTGGTTTTACGCATAAAACATCAAAGTCATTGCTAGTACATTATAGCTACCTACATTGCATTAGTCTTTTAGCTGCTTCATTCTGTCCATTTCGTAAAAATGATAGTCCAGGAGCTTACTCTTAAAACAATCTGTTACAAATTTCTGAAGATATTGGCAAAAATATTCATATCACATCTCTTCAAACATCATCAAATATTTTCAAATCTTCTCATCAATTTCGACAGACAAACATTGACGGAAACCATACCAAGACCTGCATACTTGGATTTTCTCTTTCTTTCTACTAGGTGAAGTTGTCCTTGCCCACGGTCTGTTCTGGAAGCTTCTTGGTGTCACATCTATCCCTCTTAAAATCTCTTGGAACGAAAGGATATCCCAAAGTCATAGATCAGAAATGTCAAAATCAAATGAAATCAAAAGCACCAAGCAAACAAAATATTTTATTTTACACACTTCTTTGCCCCATCAACCTTCGGTGATAAGCCCACATCTCTTACTGGTGATGTGAGGTTGGGAAAGGAAAGAAGTGCCCTTACTCACCTGTATCTTGCCTTTGGTGACAAACCCATGCTTCTTACTAGTGGCGTGAGGCAGGGTGTGGGGGGGTCCAGTCACACAAACTAACAAATCTTGGTATGCTAAAAACACAAGTCAAATTCTGTTAAGAGAAAGCAAATATCCAAACATCCAAATTCCAAAGAGATCAAATCCTCAAAACCAGATTTTGTCAACCAGGTTGCCATTTATGAATCTAAGTCTAGATAAACTGAAAAGTAAGTGGCCTTCTAAGCTTGGTAGTAGTTCTGAGTAGGGTGGGTGTGTAGGTCCAAATTTGGTTCTTGTTCTTGGTTTGTCTGTCTCTCATCATTCCATTCAATCAAACTCATACAACTTGTGCCCTTCCTAATTCTTGGTGTTGAGCCCTCGCATCTTACTAGTTGCGTGGATTTGGGATTGGGGCAAGTTCATCTCTTTATCACTATGCATTCATCACATTTTTCCAATATAAGAAGGAATTACAAACATTTCCCAAAGAGTTCAAAAGTTCAGTACTACCATATGTTAGTATCATCTCATATCAGCACTGCAAAAACATATAGAGTAAAACATTCTATTTACTATCATTTGTTGTCCATTGCATACATTCTGGAAACATGAAAAGAAAATATTCTAAAAACATCTAAAAACACATTTATAAAATGAGTCACAAAATTCAAGATACCAAGAGTCTAGATCAAATATATAAATATATATATATAAATATATATATATATATATATATATATATATACAAATCAGGTTTCGTATACAATGCCATCATGCACTAGGCATGGTCAAAATGCTCAATGAGCCCAGAAAGTACAAAAATACTCATATAAACAACCTAACAAAGGTCACTACAAAAAGAGCCAAGTGGCCTCTCAATCCCTATGGGATCCCTCAGAAGGCACACGATCACGTCTAGGACTCTGGCTACGCCGGCGCTCTGAGTGCACTGAGGGCTCACGGTCCCGAACAGTAGTTGTAGTCTCGCTATGAGAATGGCTCCTCCTCATCAGGCACTCTGCAGCCCTATACCCGGCTACCTCAGCACGGAGGGAAGTCATGATCTTGGCCACATGCCAGACAGGGGCAAAAACATCGGTATGCCTACCGGCTGCTGAAGGCTCCCCTGCATTCACAGATAGCTCAGCACGAGTCTTCTCCTGTGGGGAGCAACAGGGTGTCAGTACATACCCGGTGAATCAAGTCTCGCCACTCATCAACAGTCTCTGCAAGCAAAGGAGAAAACAAATTAGAAAATAATCAAAAGGTGAAACCAAGGATGAACAAAAAGAGAGATAGCAACTAAGGCAATTCTAGCTAAAACAAATATCAAAAGAAGAGTGATAACTCACTCGGATCTCTGGGCCTCCAAGAAGGATCTCTGGGATCCGTGCCTGCCACAGACGCCACCGCTGACTGGTGTCCCCCTCCTACATCTGGGGCAACATGGCATCCTACCATGGACTCATCCTCTCTGCCTAGGTCCTGAGAAAGTAACTCCTCTGAGACTAGAGTCACCCTCTCCGCACTCTGCTCTGCCCTCTCAGCCTGTAGGATCTCCTGAGTGTCATGCCACTCAGGATCGCTATCCTCTTCCCCACCTGACTCACTGATCTCCATGTCCTCGGTCTCCTCCTCCATCTCTCCCCCTGTGAACTCCTCAGACTCAGAGTCTATATCAATGGGATCATCACTGCTATGGGCAGGACTGGCAGAAATCTGAAGTAAAGGTGCCTAAGGAGCACCGGCTCTCTCTCGAGTGCGTACCACCCTCCTGGCTGTAATAGGGATGCCAGGAGTAACAACAGTCCAACCCAGCCTCTAGGACCTCCCCTAGCCTCCCGAACTGATCTGAACACTGGCACCACTGGGGGAAGCATATCAATATAAGCAAGGCCAAACTGCTGAGGCACTCAATCGAAGGGGTGTGTCTCTACCTTCCCCGTCCTATCCACAAGCTACCCTGTAGTAGAGCAGGAAATCAAAGTAAAGGTCTCCTCACCCCACAACCCTGCCATGGCCTGATAAGGTGTGGCCTCCATATCCTCAGTAGTCAGGGAAGCAACTAGCTGGTGGGGTGCTCTAAGAACTGTCATCCCTGTCCACCTCGCTTCCCTCACGGCCCCGGAGATCCTCCACCTCTACGCCTCTCCCATAAGGGATAATGCGCTCATAGACCCAGCTCATAACTAAGGTCAGATGGCTCAATGACTGTCCCTGTAATCGAACCACCCTATATAAGTCGTGATAGGTGGTCCCAAGTATATCGGCTCCCCAGGCATAAATCTGACCATGTGCCTCAATCTGTGCGATGATGGGGGCCCAGTAGTAGAGCAAAGTATCCCCTCCCTTGTCCCCGATCAATCTCGAAGCAAGGATGCCCATAATGGCCTGGAAGATCAGAGGGATGGGCAAGCCAGGAATAGAATGGACCTTCACCCCCTTCTTCGAACCAGTGGAGACAACTGTGTCTCCCATATAGGTGGCCCACTGAGTCACCTGAGCTCTGGATACTGCTGTATCAAATGAAAGTCTCCTCCCAATAATCGGGACTCCTAAAATGTGGTAGACATCCTCTAGGGTGATGGTCCACTCACCCCTAACACCTGGAAATTGGAAGGTGTTCTGATCTGCATCCCAGTAAGAAAATAAGTCACATAGTATGTGACTGGTAGGTGCAACGTGGGGGACCCGTGTGATCCTCAATATACCTGCCCTCTGGAGAGTATCCTGCTCAGCTTGAGAGAGTGCATCTAACACTGCTGGAAGCCAATCACACTCCCTCTCTCGGCTCCATCTAATGTACTCTTCCTTCTTCTGCAAAACACCCAAAAACACACAAAAAGAAGCAAGTTAGTGTCAAGATTGCATTGGAAAAATCATTAAAGCAAGTAGGAACACTAAAAATGCAAAAATAAATTCAAAATAGTGTTGTTTTAACACTCTGTAGAGGACCGCCACTGCCCTGAGCAGGGCGGCGGTTCCATAACCACCACCTTGAAAGGCGGCGGTCCTGTAACCGCCGCCCTGCTCAGGGCGGCGGTCCTGTCCCATGACTACAAACGGGTCGCATGCCCTAAAAATGCTCAAAAATGCAAAAATCGACCATTTTAGCTAAAACGAAAGCCTACCCATTAGGCGTCCCCCCTAAGAGACACATTTAAAACTAACATTTCTAAAAATAACCCCCCCACAACAAATATTTCATCATTTTAACATTTTGGGTGCAAAAATGTTAAATCAAGAAGAACTAACCTGAGATCTCGCGGGTCGAGGTTCTGCTCACGGAGGCATGATCACTATCTCGATACGAACGTTTCGACTATACTCTCGTCGAAAACCATCACCGTGGGTCCCAGAGCTCAAAAACTATCAAATCGACACGCATAAATGAATAGGAAAATAAGCCGTTATATATATATATATATATATATATATATATATATATATATATATGGTGTTTTGACTCATTTTGAATGCCCCTTTTGTAGGTTTAGAGTGCCGACGGAGGTAAGTTCTTATCCCCATGCAAATGGTAAGTCCTCATTTCATACTAATTTAGTATTTATTTTTCGATTTATTTTATCTATCTGCACTTGAGTCCTCTTTCCATTTTGCAGGTAGCGGGAACTTGGATGGCGACATTTCGACACATGGGCGTGTCAGGTATAATTTCTAGCTTCCCATTTTGGGACCGCCATACTCGGACCCACCATTTTATGCCTCTTCATGGTTAAAATGCTTCTCTGAGGGGGCAATATGTACGTACCCAAAATTGTAGGGTACTGTACCACTGGAACGATGTTACACATGCCCCAATGATGATACAGGTCACCTCGTAAGGTGTTTCGGAATCCAGGAAAGCTCGCCAAGTGTATGTTAGCATCCCAAGCACCTTGTCTAAGATTTTTGTACTTCGCTTTATCCTCTACCTTTCTTTTTCTAAGATTTTTGACCTTCAGTGATGAAACCTGCCGCCCTGACCACCGCCAAGGCGGCGGTCCTATAACCGCCGCCCTGCTCAGGGCGGCGGTCCTTTATGCATTCTCCAGCACATGTTCTTTTGATCATGACTTGCGTAATTTTTCAACATTTACCAGCTTTTCTCAACCACCTTAGCTCGTATTAATGTTTTATGTTCCCTGGAATAGTGTTTCTTCATTGTTTAATGGTAAAAGAGTTCTAATAGGAATCACCTTTGGGTGAATGTGAAATCTATAAATAGCCAGCTTGTTTTCAAGCAAATGGCCCCTCAACTTCTCATTTCCATTGTTTAGTCTTTCAATTTCTTGCTTAGAATTCATTTTGTTTTCATGTTTTGCATCCATGCTAGTTTTTCCTTTGCTGTTAGAAGCCATTCGATCTTCTTGCTTCAGTCTTGTTCATTGTTGTTCATACAAATTAGTTTAGAGCAGAGTAGTGTCATTTGTAGATTGAATCCATTAGAGTTACAGGTTGTGTTCTTCACAGAAGGTAGATTCTAGAATCTCTCGGTACACTTGTGTTGTATTCCCACAATAAATCCGCTAGGAATTGCATACGCCAAGCTCTGTCACTTGTGTTGTCCCTCTCCTACTCGCATTATATTTGGTCTATATCCAAAGCTGCCATTGTTCAAATACCTTCTTCTGTTGATGCTAGCATATACACGCTCTTCTGGATTCACTGTGAACACGAAGGAATGAGGAGATCATTCTGAGGGGACAAAGTCATACACTACTGGATTCACCACTATTATGCAAATTCCAGGTTTTATCTGTCAAAGTTCTAGTTAAAACATATCAAATAGAGTAGTGAATTATTTCATTTCAGTTAAATTTCACTTTCGATATTGCCGGGGAAGCTGTGGGGATTGATAGTTTCTCAGAAACTATGATTCATTCCTCACTTCTGAGGTAGGATCGAGAGTCTTTTAATTAAAGTTAATCAACTATCTAGTTATTTAGGATAAACTCACAACTGCACAGGAAAGTAGCTACACTGGGCTACCTTGCTTGTTTTAATTTTGTTATTAGATTAGTTGTCATTTTCTAAATATATTAGATTAATTTCTCTTTCAATTCTATTAAAAATTCTATCAAAAATACAAAAAATAGAGGAATATATATATATATGTTGTAGATATATCTTGCATAATTAGTTTATTTGTTTCAGTTAGGTTTATATTGATCTTGTATGACAATCACGGGACCTAGGGAGCCCAGGGAATATGTTTTTGAGCCAATCGTGCCTCAACCAAATCTTGTTGTAGCATTAACTGACATAGACCAAAATATTAGAATTCAGGTCTTCTGAACAACAACAGACCTATAAGAAATCAGCACACAGCTAAGAGGATTAAACATAGAAGACGACAAAGCACACACATTCTGGTCAAATCAGCCAAATTATAGACTGCCTTGATAGATATCCGTATGACTGTAGAAGGACCTGAAAGAGAGCAAACATTCGGTTGTGATCCACTAGTCCCACAGCCAGACGCAGGAGACCTCCTCATTGATATAGACACTAGCTTACGTATCCAAGTTGATTAGAACACCTGTTAGGTACTGAGAAAATCGTGCAACTTCTAGTTCTAAACGTAGAGGCCGAAAAGGCATACGATTACTGGATACTCAGAATTAGGGATTGACTCTTCATATGACCATAGGAGGTCCACAACAACCACAAACTTACGGTTGTGATCCACAGGTCCCACAACCCAACGGGCCTACAAATCAATCAAATATTGACACCAGCTTGCGAACACTGGTGTTTAGGTCCTCTCCACTTCCACCAGACATCATCACACAACTATCATTATTAAATGTAGCAGCTAATCAAGCTAAAGATTTCTGGACTAGACCAGAGAATTGTCCATAAAACACCAAAAGATCCACTACACATTTAGCCATTCCATTTTCATGACCTTGTCGGGAGATATATATGAAGCACCCATAGGTCATCTTCCATGTATCCCACAACCCATAGATCGGATCATAGCAGAGCTCGATATTGATTGGAGCCTTCGAGCAGCTATCCTCGCCGAACGATCTATCACACCGATTCAGGTTAGGAGGGCCTTCTTTTCCTTAGATTCATAGATCCCATTATTGCGTGTTGAAGACATAAGATTACCTAACTAGTTTATCTGCACCCCACGTATATTCCATCCCCACTGGCTGTCTCGGCACGACCTCGAGAGGTTTGGTGTGAGGAAGAGTTACTTGTAGATTCCCATGCTCGCTGGTCACTTTTCCATCGGTAGATTAGAATAAAGCAATAGGATTATAAATTTCCCACAGATGTTCAATCCAAAGGAAAATGGACGAGGATGTAAGGGATGGATGGTTTGTAATGGATGATGAACAAAAGATGAACTTAAAAGCACATGTTGTAAAATAAAAGTGGGACTAAAACAAGATTGTGACCAAGGTCTAGGCCATACTTGGCAACATATAAGAATGATGTCTCTTCGAGATCAAATTGTAAGCAATTGTGATAGTTAATTACCACTTGTAGTGAAGACTAATGGGTAGTATTTGAAGACAAACTAGCCAATGATTATTCAAGTAGGCTGATGGAAGGTGAACAGAAGGTTAAGTTGTGCATTGCTTCACTGCCAGTCAGACATCCATAGCTCTGATGGAGATACCTTAGATTCTTTTCACAACATTGTTCTACTACCAGGCAAACGTCCATAGCCTCGGTAGAGTTGCTGGAAACACCCCTAGAGAGAGTCTTGAGGTGGATATTATTTGATATTTTTTATTTTTGATATGATTTTTTTGTGATATTTTATTTTCTTATGATCCACTCTCTTAAGACCTCTAAGGGTTAAGAATCACAAGTGGTTAGATGGGGGGATGGTGATGACATTGGCTAGAGTGTCGTAAAATGCACCCAAGGGTCTTCACCATAAGATAATTAAGATGTGTGATAATGATTGGATCTCTTAGATATGATCGGTCTTGGATGTTGATAGTAAGGATAGACCAAGGTCACACAAGTGTAATAGGTACTAATGAATTACATCATGTGTGATTAATTCAATGAATTATTTGTGAAGATGGATTCAATTGGAATGAGGATGAAGGGATGAGGAAAGAACATCCGTGTGTAAAAGACAATCTAAATGCTCAATTTATTTTTGTGTGTTTAGGATGTGTAGGGGGATTAGGGGATTGGGGATTGCTAGATGGATTGATGGGTGAATCAAGGGATTTGGTAGGAGGGTTGGTGTTAGTGTTAGGTTTAAGCCCTAAGCCTAAACGACCACAATGTTTCATGTTGGCAAACTTCTTGTTGGCTATATGAGATGAAGTGGATGGGGAAGATGATGCCATGTGTTCATCATGAGACTGGGGGATTTTAATTTTCTCATCCACTAAGGGACCGGATTTAACAAAGTATGGGAGGGGAGATTTACTTAGGGTTTTGGTTGATGAAGGATGTTTGGATTGATGATTAGAGTTTTGATTTTTGGTTGGTGAGGGATGTTTGGATGTACAATGAGATTTGGATTGTTGATGATGTTTGGATGTTGAGTGGGATTTGTATGATGGAAAAGGGTTAGGGATAGGATTAGGAGGAAAAGGTGGTGGATATAGGGGTACAAGGATAATAATTCATTGCTTAATGAGTTTTGGTGCATAAGACCTAAATTTCATGCAACGATTGGTCAAATTTCCATGGGTGTGATGGAAATCACAATAATAATGGTCCCTATACCAAGATGGTTTGGGAAGGTTTTGATTGCGTGATTTGATTAGAGGATGGATAATCATGTTGAAAGTTTTTAGATGATGGAAGATGGTAGTCAAGGATTCACCTAAGGAGGCAAAGGTAATTGGGGTTGGTAAGAGAGATGGTGTGAGTAATAAGGGTGGGTTAGGTAGGATATGTGTAGGAGTGGGTAGGATAGGAGATGAGTGATTGGATTTATGTGGTTTGGATGTAGGTTTAGAATGTGGATTAAATGGTTGGGATTTGGATTTGGATTAGCCTTGGGGGCTTTAGGAGGTTGGTTTGGTTTTGGATTGTTTTGAGTATGTGGTTTTGAGGTGGATGGATTTGAATTAGGATTAGTAGATGTAGATGAAGGGGATGAGGTAGATTTAGATGAAGGGGATGGTTGTGATATGGGGCTCACATGAGAGTTGGGCGATGAAGGATATTTGGTAGATGGGTGTGGTGTAGGAACCACATTAGATTTGCTAAGAGATGAGATGGGGAGAGGATTGGGATTGGATTTGTTAGGTTTGAGAGTTGGTGATTTGGGAGTTACGTTAGATATTTGAGGATTGGGGAATGAGGGAAATGAAATAGGATTAGTGGATGGGATAGTGTTGGGTTTGGGTAATGAGGGAGTTAAGATATGATTAGATATAGATGAAGATGATGAGGGTAGCATAGGATCCATATTCTATGGTTTAGGATTGGATTGGTTATTAGTAGATTTATTAGATGTGGATGGAGAGGATGAAGGTGGTATGGGGGCCACATTGTATGAAGTAGGATTAGGGGATTAAGAGGATGTGGGTGACTTAGGAGTCACAATAGATGGGACGGGGTTGGATGTAAGTGATGGATGCGTAGGAGCCAAAGTAGATGGTAGAGGAGGGGACTTAAGACTATCTAGGAGAAATTCCATAGGATGAGGTTGGGATGATCAGGATTTAGGACTAAGGCGTGATGTAGGGGATAAGGGTTGTGGTTTGGTTTGATCATGATTGGATGTGGATGGGTATGTATAAGGTACGTTAAGGTATGTTTTGATGGGAGGGAGTTGGGGATTAGATTGGTTGATGGGGGATTTACGGGTGGATAATAGTGATAAAAGATTAGGCTCAGATAATAGGTTAGAAAATTGTGAAAGAAGGTCATTGGGATATTTATGTTTGGGTTTTCATTTATATTTTGATTTTGATTTTGATTTTGATTTGGAAGTGGATGTGGTGGACGAATAATAGTTGGTTAAGGTTTGGAAAAGTTTGAAAAGAAGATATTTATTGGTGGAAGGGGATGATTTGAGTTGATCAAACTCGATGTACTGTGAGGAAGGGAAATGATTACGTATGTCGGTTGTTATGGATGAAGGATTTGGTGTGATTGGTTGTATGGATGGGGGCTCATCTTGATCGATGTGAATAAGGTCCTCACTATCATAAGTGGGTGTGAGGGGGGATGGTTGAGAATATGTTTTGTTAAGGCGTGATTGGAGGTCAAGAATTTGTCAGTTAAGATTTTGGATGGTTATGTGGATGGTAGGAACAAATTGGGATGGGTTAGGGGAGTGTTGGATAGAGGATTTGAGTGTCATAATTTGGTTTTGTAAGGATTGGATAGTAAGAGGGATGTTTTGATCAAAGTGGGAAGGTAAAAATTGATAGGATTTGACTTTTATGGGAGCCATGATGAGGACGGGGGTTTAGATCAGATTTAGGAATAAGGTTGGGTATGGATAATATGTACGTATGATAGAACTAAGATGGAGGGATTAGATGTGAATGGGATGGATTAGGAAAGGGATAAGTTTGGGGTAATTAGATGGATGGGTTAGGTTTGATTATGTTTGGATGGTTGATTGATTGTTTGATTAATGTTTTATTTGATTGATTAATGTGTGGTCAAAATGATATGCAAGCAAGAAACACACATGCAAACACACAACCTAACTAGTCAAGTGGGTGTGCAATACAAGCTATAGCTTGCTTTCAATACCACACATGACAGTGATGCTCACTGAGTTGGCCCACCTTAACGTCAATGTGTGATCGGCTAGTGAGTAACCTTCACTGGTTCATTCCCCTGCACTATAGCTTGATTGCGGCTGAAGGCTACCTATGCTAGGATACACAAGGCTTGCTAAATGATTCCTCTATATAAATTTTGGTACGTAAGGCCCGAATCGGTGTTGCAAGGATTTTTTCTAAGGCATGGGTATTGGGACATGGAATCACATCACTTCACGTCATGCTTAGCTAATAATGACAGTTCTCCAAGGATTTATATACCTTGCCGAAACATGAGGTATGTCTACGTGCATGGAGGTGACTCCCACGATCATGAGACCCCTAAAAAATGAAAAAGAAAAAAAGGTGGACTGCTTTTTATCCTCAATATTTTCCAAGGACGTGAGAGGTGAACATATATGAAATCTGACCTTCGGGTTTAACAAAAAAAAAACATGCAAAAGATGAAAGATGCAAGGTAGAAATATTTTTTGTTTAAAAAAAAAATTAAATGATAAAAAGATGATTAAAAAAAAATGGAAAAGGGGTCTTCAAGAGGAGGCCCTACAAAACAAATATTAGTAGTTTTATTATAACCCCAAATCTCTTGGACCAAACAAGATACATAACAAAAATAGTTAGTAGTTTTAGATTGATTTTTTAAAATCTTTAGTAAGCGTAGGAAGCTGCACACAAAGTATTAGTAGTTTGGAACAAGAAAATATAACTCAAAGTGTAGTTAGAACAACAAGATTTATTAAAATGAAAACCATAAATAAATTATATAATAAAATTATAAATTAACACTTTCATTGCATAGATCTTTTCAATACCTTTCCAGGAAAAAAATGGATTCATTTCGAGTTCAGGATCAAAAGTTATGAATATGAAACCAAAAATGTAGATGAAAAATAAAGTTAGCATGCACAAATAAAATGAATATGAAACCAATTCAAATTCAACATGCAAACTCAACAAATCAACTACCTCAGATCGAGTAAAGATGAAATGAAGAGGAACAATACCTGCAATTACCGTCTAGCATGCAATTTTCCTTCCTTGATGGTTTCATGTGCTTGAGGATGATTGATTGCTTCATATTTTTGATGTGGATGCACTCGGACAACACCTCCCCTTGGATTGTTGATTCTTGAATGATTGCTTGGAGATTACTTGATTGATGAAGATTGGTTGAGGATGGATGATTAATGATCAAAAGATGAAGTAGCAAGATGATGGCCTCCCGAAAGAAATTTCTCCCATGGAGGATAAGAGTGAAAATTTGTAGTTTTTGAGTGGAAAAATGGAGGGTGAGGATCAATCCATGTTGGATTGAATCTGATAGTTGGAATTGCATGAGAGGATTGGAGGATTCTAGAATGGAAAATTCTAGATTTTGTGAGGGATTTCCATTGAATTAAAAATTCAATGGAATAGTGTAGAATATTTGAATATTTACAAATGAGAGGGAAAGATGGAGAAGCTTCCAAATTTAGAAGCCTCTAGATTTAGAGGCGAGAATGTGCATATGATTAGGATTAGATTAGGTTGAGTAATGATGATTAGGGATGTGATTTGATGGAAAGGCTAGGTGTAGGGATGTGTAGGGTAGGTGGTAGGTGAGATGTAGGAATATTAAATTCCTATAAATGTTAATGAAGTATTTAAATATGATAACATGATATAATAATGAATTAATGAGATTAATGATAAAATGGGATATTAGATGAATTAAAAATATTAATGATAAATGATGGTAAAATGGATTAATAATAATAATTAATCTTACGATTAAGTATTATATGGTTGATGTATGAACAATAATGATGGATTAAAATAGATTAAAATGTATTGGTAGCGGATAAAGCTAAAATGTGGGTCATGATTAATGTTAATTAGTCATGTAGATATTTTAGGTGTCTGCAACATCTCATATAATAAATATGATTTATAGCCAAGTTCAATCCTTGCCTAAAACCTTCAACAAGGTTAGTAGATGGATATCTGAAGTGACTTAACAAGTCATTTGGAGAGGCCATTTCACCTTGTTTGGAGTAGCAACCATACCCATTTGAT
This sequence comes from Taxus chinensis, assembly GCA_019776745.2. Taxonomy (NCBI): domain Eukaryota; kingdom Viridiplantae; phylum Streptophyta; class Pinopsida; order Cupressales; family Taxaceae; genus Taxus; species Taxus chinensis. The sequence continues at coordinate 666,065,239 of CM034146.1, forward strand.
TGTCCTCTTAGGTCTATTTAGGCTTATGTTAGGTAATTGAGCATATTAGTAGGCATGATTAGTTAGATTTTGAATTGTATTCATGTTAGTTAGGCATTCCATTAAGCTTATATCTTAGTGTTGCATTACTAGACTTAGATCCTTGTCTATAGGTGGCAATGGTGTTAGCCTTCCTTAATTAATCATGTTATTTGCTTCTTAAAGTTTAGGGTGTTTTCAGTTAGTGAACGACCATAGACTGAGGTTGTACCAAAGCCCCTAGGATAAAGAAACCTTCACTAAGTACATACAACTATGTGAGGAATTCAATTTAGTGGAAGACTTCAATTCTTCTAGCCATGAGTAGTTTTTTAGGGATATGCAAATAAAGGAAGAAGACCATAATTTTGTTATATTCTTCTTCCCCCTAGATCTAAAAAACATAAATATATTTTCTTTTATGAATGCAAATAAAAGCTAGAAGTGTAAATTATCAGAATGTATATTAACCATAATTAATTTTCAAACGCAGGAGGAGTGCCAATGGTCAAAAGGATGTTGAGCTAGTCAGGTGATGTGTATTTACTTTTTTGCCAAAGATCTTAACTATATTTGAACTTCCCAATGCACTTGATTAAAAACGAAAAAAAATCTAAAGGAGTAATTGGAGAGATAAGAGGCAATGACAATTGAATGAGACATGATGTCACTCTTTTTAAAGGATGACATATGACATGAGTGACAAGACTAGAAGTGTGGGAACCACATGAATGAATTAAAAGTTTGCTACCTTCAACAATCACATCTATCATCTCCCTCATCATTCTCTACCACCATGATGTTATTATAAATTCACGAGTAGTTCAAATTCAAGCTACGGACATTGCACAAAACTATTCGGCCTCTTCCAAGAAACCATCGCCATTGTTATGGAAATCTACCTCCTCATCATGTTTTTTAATTCCTATTGCAAACCAGCCTACTCGATGGGTAAAAAGAAGAAGTAAGATCCAAAATCTATGAAACCACTGTTGAGGAATGTCGTCATCTCTCAGGTCTTTCACGATGCAATTTGGTTAAATTTCATTTGAAAATTTGAAGGGTTTGATGAATATTTGATTAAAGAGTCTTTGTCGAATTATGAAGCAACTTGTTCTAGAGTAGGAGGGAAAAGGATTGAGATAGATAGCCAAATTGTTAGCACAATCTCTGGTCTTCAAGATTTTGGACTCAAGGTTTTCGCTAACTCCCCCCTCAAATATTTGATAGCCCTTTTTCACGAGGAAGGGGAACCTCTTCCTGAGATAATAATTAATCCACAGGGGATCCATAAGGGTACTAAAAGAGAAGCTTACCAGAACATTGGAAGGAGGTAGCTTCTTGGGTAAATAGGTATTTCATTTGTGATGGAAAAAATCAGTATTAGGAGGAGATACCCTGAATATTTTGACCAATTTGAAGAAAGGCATGGAAAAACCTGTGCTCAAAGTCAATCTCCACGAATACCTAGCAAATGTCGTCAAAAAAGTGGGGCAGAAGTATAAAAATGGAGCAAGTGACGTTGAAATTAAGCACCTAGGGATTATTTAGTTGATTTGAGCACACTAGGCCTCGAGGAAATACAAGAGGAAAGCATAAAAGATTATTATAGGAGAAATCTCTAGGAAAATTACGATCAAGGGGACTCCTACTTCAATTTATGTCGAACCAACCCATAACTATCAACCCAAGATTCAATCCGCTCCTTAGTCTGCCCCTGTGTTCATTGAAGATTCTGTAGATGAAGTCGCACAACAACCTAAGCCTAGAACTTTGAGGAAAAATGATATCATGACAACCCTTCCTGAAGAACAAAGCCATACTTTCGAGGCACCGAAAACTCATTTGAAAGCTCTAGAAAATATGCCTACATCTACAGAAATCAAGATGATAGCTATGGAAAGTGGTGTACAAGGAATTGGATGTGAGGAATCACAAAGAGATTCTCTTCTTCACAATAATGAGGTTTTGAGGCAACACCAAGAGGAAATTGCTGCTCTAAAAGAAAAAATGAGAGGTATGGAAGCAACTCATTTGTCTTTTCAAAATGAGTTTTTGCAAAAGAATATAGAAAAAGATAGAGAAGTAGATGTTTTGGGAATGAATGAAAGAGACAGGAAGATATTGGTTTGAAAGCATGGGATGATTTATCATCTCGTTGGACTCAACTTTCTCTTAAAAACAAGGAGCTGGTAGAAGAAAATAAAAAACTCAAGGAAGAGGGTGAATCTAATTCCAATGCAAAGAAAAAAATGGAAATAGTTGTTGAGTTTGTTTGTCCTTTTTTGTTTAAACTCTTAGCTTACAGGAAACCATCTTCAATGTATAGTTTATTTCTTCAAGAGAAATTTTATTCATGACAATTGCATAGAATTTATTGTGGAGAGCCTCATGAGGATCCTAATGGAAAAACCTTTTTACATATTTAAATCAGAGTTGTACTCTATAGGTACAAAACTTATTGTGTGAATACTATCTCTATAACATCTTTTATTTATTTATTGATAAAGCGGGTTGAAGGGACCCGTTCCCTATTCAAAATAGGGCCTAAAA